>JAKSZP010017279.1:0-142826 GCA_022478985.1 Massospora cicadina
AAGTCTATCATTATAAGTAGACTGTAGGACTATAGGAAGCGAGGTATCTTACTTTAAATCCTCAGGTTGGTAATTAAAAAATTGCTGATATTCAGTATCCTTATATTGAGCCTCTTATGTATAAATAAAAAGAAAAATGTAGCCCAACTCCTACTGGACCACATATATAGTCTTGATTTTCTTTAACCCTCAGATTACTACCCAATCTTCTTCAAGTTATATACATAGCTAACCAATCCTAGATATAGTAATAATACTTAAACTATCTTTGTATGTTGCAAGAATTTATCTGCCTAATACAGAATGTGGGAATCCAGGGGATTTGGATGCTTGCCAGTATTATTTTTCCCTGGATTTCAAAAATAATTTGTGGGAGAAGGCTCACTCTCTACTGCTGGGTTAAATAAATTTAGGGGATTATGGGACCATTTATATTTTAAAATAATTCTAATTTAATTAACCTAAAGGTTGCTTTTTATATAATTTTTATTAATAATAATCTAAAAGTCAAGAAGCAAACCAACTTAATATCTCAACGCTTAGTATCTAAATGTTTTAACGCTTGAAGTAAGTGAGGCACAAAATTTGGATTAGGATAGAAATAGCCAAATTAGGGAATATGAGGTTTGGACCTATCAGAGCTCTAAAACCTTCCTCTCTTTAATGGAATAGTTGATGGAAAGTTGATACTGGGTAGGATGAGTCTGTTAGGCATATAAAATACATTTAACCCAATCATTAGGTAAGAAAATATTTGCACCTTGCAGGACCTCCTCCACCCCTATAAAAGGGGTGGTCTCCACCTAAGTGGTTGAACTGAACAGTTTTGGGGCTGAGGAGCCTCACCAATACTTCCCATATTTGGCTGTGGGTTTGGCACAAACCAACTGTTGACAATCAAGTTTTTTGGCTGAGGAGCGTACTTAGAAGAATTTCCCTAATTTTGAAGGATTCCACTAAGAAATAGCTAGGGTCTTTTAGCAAATATTTTCTTTAATAACCTTTTGAACTCATAATATAATATCATAGTTGTAATTATCCAACAAAGGATCAAATCAGAACTAACTCCTTGAGTATTTTACAAGACTTTATCTTTGAACTATATAATTCTCATGAAGGATTTTAATACAAACTTGAACCAGCTCTATGACACCTGGTCCCCAGAAAATAAAGATTACCTCAGCAGCAATTATCTCTAAGCCCTACTCAATTCACTCGCTTTATAGATAAAATCCCCTCTCAATATCTAGATACAGCTGCTTGACCTAGATTTAACTTCTTAAATAGCCTTTCCAGCTAGCTTTGAGGAATGTATGGACTTCATGTACCTTTGGTAATCAGCAGAGTAGTACCCCCAATTCCCTTATACAATAACTTGGGTGGCCAAAGGATCTTGTTTGTTTTTATTATAACTACTCTTTAAACTATCACTAAGGTCCTGCCTTAAATTATTTGGCATTACTTCTGTACAGTTTCTTTTAAAGAAAGTAGATGACTGCATCAAATGAGAACATCCTTGCCCCCCAATCTATCACCTACTGCATTTATTTCTCTACTGAGTAGCTACTAAAGATAAATAACCAAGGTTACTTATGTCATGTTACAGCTCAGATAACTATACATTATATAAATTTGAAGTAGGTTCTTTATTTTTTTACTGGGGGATAAAAGGTCTCTTATCCTCATTCCTCACTGGTTAAAAGTTTAGCAATATGCACAGTATTATCTACAGAAGAAACTCACTCTTCTAGAAGAAATAGTGACTAACTTCACTTCCTTCCAATACAATATACTTAAAGAAGATACTATTTAAATTTCTACCAAAAGCAGAAACTAATCCAAAGAACAAGATATCACCTCCTTAAAAATAGGGAGAGCTTATAAATTATACAAAGAGAAAATAAATTAAGAAATTTATTATTTCTAATTTAATATGTTCAGTGTGCATCTAGTAGATTTATCAAGGTTCTAATGTTTCTTATATATGCACTGTAATCATAAGCCAATACACATGAAGATGAAACCCTACTGAAAAGGTTTATGACCCAAGAGATCCTAGAGATCCTAGAGATCCTGATAATGTCCTTAAGACTAAAAGCCTCATGACCTGATGCTCTCTTCTAAGGTATACCTCCTGGCCCCAGAAGCACTTGTATAACCTTCAAGGGCTCTATATTACTTTAGTAACTAATGTCAAAGTGATGGCTGATTCAAGGAACTCTATTGTGAACCTCATTAATAATAAATTGTACATTGAGGATTAAGCAAACTGACACCTAATTGCACTAATCAATATATACTATATTCTAAACTAAAGCTTTTGGACATTCATCTCATTAAATAAGTGCATACAATTGAACCCTACAACATAGAAGTATCCCAGATAGATCATTATGAATTAACTACAACAAACTTAACATGATTCTCACTAACAACTCTTATAATGTAAACTAAAATGGCCTTCCTCAGCATCAAAAGGATAATGACCAAGTGTCATAACTACATTTGCCTTGATGGCTCACTTAAATCTCTCAAAGGCATCTATGAGATAAATATTAGCACTTAGCTTACATCTCAACACAGTTGCGATGCCACCCTCTGGCTTTAAAGTAAAAGCACAAGTAGAGAAATGACTTAATTAAGGAGTACTCTTCATCCCTATCCTTTTCAACATCATCAACACTCTAATGATAGTCCAACAAGAAAAAATACAAGGGATTCAGGTGCCATTAAAATTTCCCGCCTGTATAATGGCTTTTGCAGATGGTACAGATATTTGCTTAACGCACAGAGGCCAAAAGTCTCCAATATCATTATCATTAGGTATGCCAAAGTAGCAAAACAAGGTTAACAACTCCAAAATAATGGTGGTTATAGTCTGATTGACAGCTTTTCTATCTCCATTAAGAATTGATCCCATTAGTAGCTCCTCATATCACCTGGGGCTCTCACCACCAAATATGGTTGCAACACAAGAAAATAGGATTAAAGTCACTGAGGCAAATTATACCAATATTGCAAGCTGGAAACATCAGATATTACTCCATGGGAACAGACTATGTTGGACAATTTTTCCTCCTGTCCAAAATCTAGTTTACAGTCCATGTCTGCCCCTTTACAGATGCATAGTATGTTACTAAATATATTGTTTCAATGATTAATATGAGTATCCAACTACCCGCCAAAGTCATTAGCAACAATAGCTTTCTATGCTTAAAAGGGTGTCTTTTTTCCTAGACACTCAAACCCATTCCACTTTTTATTTTCTTGAAAACTCCTTTGGCTAATAATATTATGGGAAAAAATACCCATGTAAAAAAAATTTACCTTGTACTAAATGGCATCTGATGCGCTGAAAATCCCTCAAAACATCTTTGATCTCTCTAGATAGTTGACAAACCATCTAGGCCATAGACTCATGACCTCCACAAGGACATACTGAAATCAGTCACACCTGTCCCTGAAGTGAGTAGATCACAAGTCCTATACACCTTATCATACAAGAGGAATGGTTCATAATTTGATCCCTAAACATCATGCAATTGCACAAATGGGAAAGTCTTCCTGAACCATCTCATCCTACTAGATAAATCCCTTATCATACTCATATTCATACTCTTTGATATTTTCCTTAATCCATCATAACTGACCTTAAGGTGCTCTGGGAAGATAATTTCAACATTGAATTCCTAGAAAAGGTCTCTATCACTCTGTGGCAAGTCCTTCAATGATTGTACAGAACAGGGGACTAAGCTGGCTCATCCTTTCCTCACAGGAGTCATCCATGATATAGCAAACCCACAGACTCCCATCTTTAACAAATATCCACATATTGAGAAATTCCTTATTCTAGAAAAAGTTCTATGAGCTCCTTTAATAACCACTGGCATGCATCTGGTCTGAGACCTGATGTTTGCACAGACCCTTAAAGGATGCTATCAAACACAATGTGACCTATTATATGACACTGCAATATGAACTATCCACTTTTCTTCAATTAAGTAACATTTATCACACAATTGTGAGCAACTATGCAATTGCTCAACCATTTAAGATCAACCCCAAGATAAAAATGAAACTCTATATTACAGATGTTTAGTATGATTAGATACAAAATGAAATGCAGTTTTGGTGCACATACTAACCTCATAAATATCTTTTTTGTACATTTTCACATTGAAACCTTTGAAGACCAGGTATTTGTATAGATAATTATGGCTTTTTCCTTGTGTTGGTATCATCCAGTAATAAAAAAGATATCATGATAGTAAGAAATCATGATAGAAAGCTATTAACAACTTTGTTTAAAGTCATACTATAGATGCTTGTTGGAATCCAGAGCAGGTGGTATGCTTGAAGGTGCTTTTGAGCTCTGGATTTCAATAACTTTAATTTTCAGGAGAGGTTGCTCTATATTTGCGGGAGTATAATTCTCAGAGGGGTTTTATAGTATTAAGTAAAAATATGAAAACCCTTAAAATGGATAAAAAGTTGGTTTTTAAATATTTTTATTAGTGGTGGAAAGGGGATAAAAAGTGAACTCCCTCAATATTGGTCTTCTTAGTATTTAAATTGTGTTGAGGCTTGGAGTGAGTCAGATGAGTAATTCATTATAAGCTATGAACATCCAAATTAGGGAATAAGGGGTTTCAACCTATTGTACTCTTGAAATTCGCCTTGTCTCAATGGAACAGCTGATCAAGGATCAATAGTAGGTAGGACATGTCCATGAGGTAAAAATTTTATGTATTTGAACCAATTATTAAGGAGAAGAATATTTGCACTTTGGGAGACCCCCTCCAAGCCTATAAAAAGAGCCAGTCTCCGCAGGGAATTTTAGACTAAATCAGATACAGGATGAGGAGGGACCTCAGAATGGCTTATCTGATTTTGCCGCCCATTTGGTGTATCCCTGTTATTAACTGTAGGCCTATTTGGCCGAGAAGAGGAGGAAATTGCATTGCACAGATTTGATGGGTTCCAGCAAGAATCAATCAGGGTTTTTTTGGGCAGTATTAGCCTTATTTAAACCCAAAGTACTCTTATTAAAAAATTGGACAAGTAATTATCTGACAGCTTTCATTATGTTACTTGTTACTACCAATATTTAGTCTAGAATGCTTTTTTAAGATAACCATAAGTTGAGTTATAAACATGTGTCAGAGAATCTGTATAAGCATTTACAACAACTCTTAGAAGCTATCTTATTTTGGGATATATTAGAATAGGTCACATTTAACTTTTTTAGCTATATGCAAGTTTTAATCCCCCATGTAGATAGTATAAGTAATAAAACCAATAGGAAAACACTTTTAAAAATAGCATTAAAATATATGAATTTGAATAAACTTTAATAAGGTACTATAAAAACAGATATAAAAGTTTTTATTTCCCTTAATAGGCCTGGTATAGATATTTATAAAAGTTCTATATCAGAAAAAGAAAATAGAATTAATTGTATATCTTAAGTCAAGGAGAGAGCGCACTAGAGGTTTAGTATATATTTAATGACAATTGCCTCCCAAATTTGATCCTGGTTGATAAACTTTAGGTATGGGATGAAGTTATAACTGTGCTGGTGCTACAAATTGTCAGCCTTTGCTGTAGTCTAGGTGAAGCCTCAACTTTAGGGTACAATATCTATTATTTTACCCAAGTCAACTAATTTATTGCTATCATTATCCATTTTTATTTTATTATTCCATACTTTATAGGGCTTAAAGCCTAAAATATTTATTAGTAAGAATTTAAAATTTAGAGAGATTTCCCTGTATAACGCCAAATTTACAACCAAATGAATTCTGGATAAATTGCCCCATTATTGTTCCACTGGCCAATTAGATAGAGAAGAATGACCTAATCAAATTATTATCCTAATATAAAGTATGAGGCTGTATTTACTATTCAACTATCCTATTTCCTCCATCTATAATCTTAGCCACCTTTATATTATTTACTGTCTATTGGTGTAAAAAACGAGCTCTCAGGGCCCTCTTTTCCACCTCAACATATGCAAGCCTATGTCAGAAGAGAGTTTTCTTAATCCTCCACACGTCAGGGTAGTGTCATAATGCAAATCCATATCTGAATGTTTAATGGTACTTGAATTTTACCGCGTTTGGGAATCCAGATAGTGCTCACATGATAGTACAATAATACACAAACTTTGCTGCACAATATTCTGAGGTGCGGCAGAACTCCATGTCACCGGCCTCTGTCATTAATCAGCTTCACTCAACTGCACAAGATCACTGCAACCTCATCATGACACACTCATGTTGTGCAACCACCCTAAACGTCACACCAAGATTTTACACCTCCCTCTCAAACCTAGTTCATCATGACTAAGGTCCTCATATGAAAAATTTAAACAAAATCCATAATGACTTTAAATATAAGTGATAAGGCTTTAGTTTGAAAGGGGACCTAAAAATGAGGATTTTAATTAAGGGAAGAGAAACAAATCCTTAATTGATAAATAGTAGCACTGCAAGAGCTAGAAAATTAATAAATTAAGCATGTCCAAGCGTTGACAAATGCCAGCACTTCTGTCATGGAGGCGGCAGATAAAGTTTATACTGAGCAGCCAGTCAGGATGCAAAAGCCCCCAAAAGGTGAGCCAGAATTCCAGGGGCATTGCCGCTCAAATGAAGTTAGAGTAAGCTGGGAGATAGTTAGTAACGGAGTGCTGATGGGTTGCAAATAAGAAAAACAACCTGGTGAGGAACAAAGCTGTTGCAGCCTCAGGGCCAATGTTTCTGAGCGTAGGGGATTCCAAGACTGGAAAAATCTACAAAAAAAAGTTGACACAATAGGCCCAAGTTACTGTGGTTATAATATTTGTTGAGAATATAGCTGGGACAAATCAATCAATATGCGGGCTTCTGGGCCACATTACAGATGGCACATGAGGGTCAAATTTTTTTTTGACCTTTATTAAATTAATTTGAGTGCAGGATGATTCTATCAAAATTAAAAAATAAGAGAATCACCCATTAAAATTTCTCAGTGTTTTACAACTGCTTAATTAGAAATATCAATTTGGGGAATAACTTGGGAAAAAACAGTTTTGGGACTATCAAGATTTGACCTAACCCAACAAACTTTGGGCAAGAAAAAGAAAAACAAATTATCTTGAACTGACTTCAAAATTATTGGTGGCAGACTGATTCGCTATTTGTTTAACTATGGACGCCCAAATTGCAGATATTCTACAGTTTTTATGACTGGAGCGATGGCATCTCGCCCAACAGACGGTGGGAACCTCCCAAGGCCACCCTACATAAGGGCGGTCCTAAGAGGTCAGGAACAGGTTGGGGCGCCCAACCCGCCCACATTTGGTCGCTCTGGAATCCTTTTGACCAAGCGTGAAATACAAGATAAAGATTTTGAGTTTTCCAGGGAGGGTTTTGAACTGTTGGCAACATTTTTCCAATGGCCCAATTCCATTGTGTGCTTTGCCAAAGGTTTGACACTAGACGCTTTGTTTGCTGAAAGTATGCACCTGTTGGGCTTTGTTGCTGAGGGTTTGGGGCTCTTATGCCTTGATGCCAAAGGCTCATTGCTATCACTTTATTTGAACCTTTCATCCCAAGAGAATTCTGACTCTTAAAAAGCTTGGCACAAAAACCCTTATTTTGTTGCATTAATTCGTTCTAAGTTTATACTGGGTTGGGTGGTGGGGTCCTTAAAGGAAAATGATGTTACCCAACGCTTGTCCACCACATGCGCGAGTTCACCCTGGGATATGAGAGGGGCAGCTTGCCTTCTAGGCCACTTTTTTGATGGGAATTGGAATGCCGCCCAGTCCAAGCAGAGGGGGCGCTCACTGAGACTTACAGGCTATTGCTGGATATTAGCCACTGCATTCAATATGAAACTATGGGGCCTGATTCAACTTCTTTAATAAGGGCTTATAACGATGCCACTAAGATTTAGATCTATTATACTTTCTTATCCCACTATTTTTACCCAATTTTCAGGATATTCAATATTGTTGTTAAACCTCAACTTGGGGCTTCCAACTTAATTTTTTTTAGCATTCTCAACTGACATTATTATAATTTGTATTGATCAATGTTTTGTTGGGAAAAACCATAAAATTAATGGTTTTAAATTTTTATCAATGGTTAAATTTAATCAAAATTAATAAAATTTCCAGTCTGACAAAATTAAGATAAAACACCATTGAAGTGCTCTACTAATCAATACTACAGGATGATACTCCCTATCTCAGATATTATTTTTTTGGAGGAGGTAGATACCTAAATTCATCTGTCTCTAAATTCGCCCCTTTAATTATTAATTTTATTTATTGTCTACTTCCTTTAATAATGGAAAATATTTAGGTTAATAAATACTAATCTGTTCCCAGTTTCAACAGGATATGCACCAATCATCCTTATATCCCTTATTTTATCCTTTAATTTCCTAGCACTAACTAAGTTGCTAATGATTTACTCAATAAAAATAACTTCTACAACTCTACCTTTTTAGGATCTAGTGAAAATTCGCTCCATCTACTGAAAATCCCTTATTTTTTCAGGTCTCCTTGCTTATCCTTAGCTAGAGAAACTAAAATCGATCTATTTCATGGGACTTCTGAACCTGTTTAGGTAAGTCCTCTGTTATTCTCTCTCAGAACCTCTGGCCTCTTTCTGCCAAGTTCCATTATTTTTATAGGATTTCTAAACCAACTTTGGTTAAGTCCTTGTCGCTTCTGTCCAACCCCATATGCTTTTTAGGCCGGCCTTTAGACCCCTCAAACTCCAACACCAATCATCACTATAATATCCTCAATGTAACCTCCTTTGTATGAACTTATGAGATTTAGACTAACTTTAAGAACAACTTAGTGATCTTCAGCTTTTATTTGTTGTCCTATAGAAAAGAAGATAAAGAGTCCAAGCGTTCACTTATTTTATAGTAGTCAAACTAGCTTTCAAGAATGTAATAATACTCTTTGGACACTAAAATGAGTGCAGACAAACTAGAAATTTACCACACTAGATCTTTAAGTAAGAAATCATTTCTCTAAGGATGGGCTGGGATATGATTATACCACCAAGCATTAAGCTATAGTAAACATGGAGATTGAGTTGATAGAGCTGTCTTTATTAAACGTCAAGGTATCATCCACATTCCATTAGTTGTACAAAGAACCTGTCATTGTGTCAGGGTTCATCCTCACAAGTAATGGAGAGGTCATTGTACTGCTTGATGATCTGCATCCTTACTTAATTCAAGTGAAGAAACACCAAATTTTGACATCTTTAAAGTCTTGCTAACTGAAGAAGTAATATATATACAAATTTGAAACTTTGTATGAGTTTTAATAATAAGAATTTCGAAGCCATTCAATCCCTGATACCTCATGAGAGCCTATATAGACTGATGAAAGAAGAAAAGGACTAAGCAATGTCCTTATTTAAGAGATGTAGGATAGTCTTTATAATGACGACTTTGATCTAGGTATAACCAGGATTTCTCCATCATATTGACACCAGAAAATTATCCACCAACCTTACTCCATCCCATAAGTGATCCAAAGCTGCAGATGACCTTTTTGAACAAAAAATCGATCAGCTAGTATAAAAGTTGATTTAGATACTACCCAAGAGCCCTTGGCCGTTGTACCTCAAAATTATAAAAAAAAGACTGATCTAACCAGTTGTTTAATCTTGTTGAAGTCTTAACAGTAAAACAAAATGGAATCTTACCATAACCAAAAAATATATGACACATTTGACCAGTTGGGAGGAGCAAAATAATTCTCTTCTATGAGCTTAGTTTCTAGGTATTGGCAGATCAAAATTTTTTAAAAGAAGAGCAGTAGAAGTACGCTATAATATTGACCCAGTTTCTATGCCATTTCACTTGGATGCTGCACTGGCTGTGCAGCGCCCCACTAATCTTCAATGGGCTATAGACAGCATGCTGAGTGATGTAAAATTTTCCGTGTCTTGTGTAATTAGATGGTATAATTTTTCTTAGGAAGGGGGTGGAAGGCGAGTTGGTAGGGCATACAGCTACCAGCCTGAAGGTTGTGGGTTCGATTCCCACCCTTCGCACATTGATTGGGGTGCCAGCCAAAGGAAGCTATTGGCAGTTAATAGGTATAATAACACGGAAAACCTTACCCATGACATAACCAGAAAAATCCAAGTCCTGATCCTGAGGTGAAAAAAACTTTCTACAACAGAGTTGACCCTGCTCAGGTTTCATGTCAATACTTTCTTTCTCCATTTTGGTAATGTCCGTCCCCTGGTCAGCTTGCCTCAAATAAATAAAAATAAACTTTCTTAGGAACGTTCAATAATCACTTACACCACTTATAATATTACCTCCACCAGCTAAGGGACATTAATCTGAAATCAAAGCAAAAAAATGAAATTTTTTTGAATAAAACTCAGATTTTAGATTCATCAATGAAGAACAGGGCTTATGGCCTCAGGCGGCTAAAATAAAGATCAAGGAAAAGTTAAAATTTTTAACCAGTAAGTGGAAAGTCCAAGTCTTCTTAAGTATGGTCAGTTACTACTAGCGGTTCATTAAAAGTTCACCCAAATAAGGGAACTATTGGTACGTCTCCTGAAGAACATGACCTAATTTGAGTGGATAAATAACTGTCAACTTACTTTTTAAAGCTGCGGAATTGCCTTGCCTATGCGCTGGTACTAATAGACCCAAATACATATTTCCATTTACAATTTTAAATGGATGCTTCTCTCACCGCTGTGGAGGCTGTGTTATCCTAAATTATCAATGAGGGGATAGAGCATCCCATGGCTTATTGTAATTGAGCACTATTCAAAAATGAAAAGAACTACACCATAAGTAAAAAGAGTGCCTAATTGTAGTATATGCATTTAAACAGTTCAGGGTCCACATCCATAGGGTGCACTTTGAAGTGGTAACCAATCACTCTTCACTCAGATGTATATAGATTTTAAGAAGTGACAAGTACAAATGGACCGTTGTGTCTTAAAATTGCAGACTTACAAAAATTTATAACATCAGCCTGCATAAAACACCAGAACGCTGAGAGACTATACTAACTTTTCACTATAGCACTGACCGCCAACATGGCAGATAGTCTCTATAATATGTTGAGCCAACAATACAGTAACAGATGGGAGGAAGAGTAACGCACTCTTTATTGACTGATAAGAACTGACAGAAAAAAGAAGAAGCTCTTTAAGGTAATAGTAGGCCTTAAAAGTTTGATACCGCGGATTATGAAATGAACAGACCTGATTCTCAGGGCCACAAGGGGCAAGTCATGGCAAATTAAGAAGACAATTAAACAGCTGAAACAATACCATCACTGAAAAACAATGCACTTTGACTTTTCACAAATCCATTGGATGATGGAAAGAGTGTTAAGTAAAAGCTCATAGTGTGATGTACCTTGTAACATATAATTTAATCTAACTTAGCCTTCTACAATATATAAATTGAAGCTGTAGGACTTCTGACCAATATCATTAACTATTTTATGTATATTTTGGTAGCTATTGACCACTATAATAGATGGATGGAGGCCAAGACAATCATTGACCTGTGGGCTACAATAATTGATAGATTTATCTTGGAAAAAGTATCTATAGGAATAGATGCCCTCAACTCATCTGATATACAACAGCACTAACTTCACCTTTCAGGTAATTCCAAAGCTTGACTATTTAATGGGACTGAGGGTTCTGTTGATGCCATATCACCCTAAAACACTTACATGTTGGAGCTTATCAACAGCACCCTAATTAATTTTTTTTGAAACCCAGCATGTGGCAGGTCATCCAAGTGAAGCTCTCTATTATTTTATGCTGTCATGTATAACAAATAATTCCACTTGTCGACAGGGAGGTCTCCATTCCAATTTTTGTCCAAAAGACAGCACACTGTCCACTAATGGTATTCTTGCATCCATGGAATCATATGAGCCTAAAATTTCTGGAGTATCTCACATGGACGCTAATACAGCTCCAGAATGAAGCTTACTACAATGCAAATCCAAGAAAAAAGACTTAGTAAAAATAACAGCCAGAATTGATTCTCCTTTCCTTTTTGGCATGGAAGAATAAGTAATTTATTTTAATAACTAGGATTTTGTAGGGTTAACAAACTAGAACTCATTTGGAAGGGTCTTTTAAGATATAGAGAAATCATCACCAGAAACAAATATGCTGAAGGATGACATCAGGGAAATATCTTATACAATACATACATGTCAAACTTCCTAAAGTGATAGCTACAGAGTTCCAAGGCACTGACCCCAAATACCCAATAAACCAGTTTGCCGTTATCATACTATTTTATTTTTTGGTCAAGTGATTTAAATTTGTCAAAATGGTGTTGACCAATAATATGATATTAGTTTATAACACATCTTCCCATAGACCTTATTGCCCTATTACCCCGCTTTTCAGTAGTTTTGGACTTCATTTATTTGCTGTCAGACATTTTGATAATTCATCTACATATTCACTCATCATCACATACATGCCTTTAAATTTCATTCTATTCCCATCTCCATCCAAAATATTTTTAGTACTAATTTATAATTATTTGCTATAACTGCCTCCACCTATTGCAATATGATTTCCATCTTCATTTTGGGAAGCCATACATAATTGATCTATTATATACCCCATCCAGACCATACCTTACAATTCAAGCGCGGCTGAAAGCCTGTTGATGGGCTAAAACAGAATGGTTTTTGAAGGATTGGACGCTATGTAGTAGATCAGCAAACCAATAACCTTCCAGATACTAAAGAATCTATAGGAGAAAGGCGCATGGCAGAATAAGTAATTAGAAGCACAATACTAAGGTCACTTGGTGACAAACCATAAAGGTCATAAGATTACTGCTATTACAAAATTCGGATTACTTATAATAAATCTTAACTAAAAGTATTAAGTATAATACAGTGAAGCCAAATACAATATTTTAAAAATAATATTTTTCCCAATTACAGGTTATCTTTTAAGGTATACTCTCTTCATACAGCAGAACCTTATTTGTTGCTCTATCTCTTGTGGTTAGATTTCCCAGTTGTAACACTGAACTCATTAAGTACAATTTATTGTTTTGTTCTTATCTCATCGTTCTAAAAATGTTAGTACATGTAAGCATATAACTTACTTATGCATGATACAAGTGCACTAAAAGACTATTGTTTGCTTTTTAGTAGTCTGTTATATCTTCTATGGCAGCTTTATATACATATAAAATAAATAGTTTCTGTTTTCACTTAAAGAAAATTCCTGACTGAAAGTTACAAAGGCATCAGGTAACTGGTTTTTGTATAACAAATATATCATAAGAGTTGAGTCCTTTATCTTGGTTCTTTCATCAGATGGGTTATTTGCGCAAATAAAAAACATGACCATAAAGAGGAAACAACTAAATTTTATGTCTATGCTTTAGACCTAATACTTCAAACTATTTACGCTACCTTGTATTACATCTCTTAGGCTATAAGAGTTTTAATTCATGCTTTATGTATTCACTATTGGATATAGTATATAATGTCTCTAACTTTGTTCTTTAATCTTAGGTATTCAACACACTTAGGCAATTCCTAATTTGTTTTTTGTAATAAATTTAGGGAGAGACTTACAATTCTTTTTATCAGCTCACTTTTTACTTTATTAAAAACATCCTTAGCTTATAAAATTAATACATTGGCTAAAAAGTCATATATCTTTATGGCGAATGTTGTAAATTTGAGATTTGCAATAATAGGGTCTCTACAGATGAGTTAGGCTGAAGATATCAAGATCTCTGACCCATGCTCAACCGCCATCACTATCACGCCTTTATCCATAAGATAGATACAAACTTTCTAAACATCAGTGAAAGAGAGCAACTTGGTTCAGTATACAATCTAATAATATTGGCAGGACTCAGCGTTGGAACCTTTAAACTATCCAGCCATCTTCACCTGGTCATCCCACTATCTTATCATGATTGATCCCAAGCTTTCTGGGGTTTTCTCTCCTCTCCCTTGTACTCAGCCCATAATCGGGTTGTTGCTCCCACAGAATTTATGAAAGGGCAGGTTACAAGCGGTTAGTAAGACCACTAAAATCAATTTATCACCTAAGGATGCCCACACTGGGAATCCCACTCTACCCACAAAAATGACTAGATAGTTTTCAGCTTATAGAACACAGATGAGAAAATGGAAATTACTTATTTGAATAAAGCTTGCCTTTATATATGGGAGGTTATGGAAACAAAAAAAACTCAAAAATCCGCAGTCAGGTCCACTTTGGTGGTGCTTAGATTCGTGCAGCCCCAGTGCAGTGGGGGCAGTACCCCAAGTTTCATCCCACAAAGTTGCCTGCACTGGGTGCCCTAATGGGCACACAAAAACTCAAAAAAACTCGAAGGGAAATTTGTGAAAGAGGATTAAGATATGGTATACTGGAACTTGATTGCCATGGCTAGGCATAGATGGTCACTTAGACTCACAGCATGGGAATGGTTTGAAGATATCTTTGGCTATATATTTGGTTAATAAGCCTAATCATTTATTATATATATAAGTTTAATAAATTGATGGCAAAAAGTGGCCTAATTTTCTCAGTTGTAAACCTTTGTTTGCAAAGTTCTATGTGATCTGCTTATTGGCTCACTTAAAAACACAAAGCATATCCTAACTTTGGTAATTTTTGATATCACCCACACTTGAAGCCCTAAAAACCTTGCAAGGCAACTCAGCTGAAGAGGTTAATGCTGTAATTGACTCTAACTAAGGCTGACCTTGACAAAAAATAAATTTCTGACAGTGGTCTTGGGTCATGTAGGTCCTTATCAAATGATTCAATAAAATACAATTTTGGTTTAAAATTGCATGTTTGTTACATATACTTCTAGTTTAAATTAAGTTGAGTTATTTAAGCCAATAAATTATCTGGTATTAAAGAAGTCTCAGGGTTGTGGTCATGAACAATTAATATTCAATACAGGGAAAAGTCCCAACAATGTGAGCCTTTGCCTTATAATCATCTTAAGTTATTTCTCACAGTTAAAACATAAGTCACTATATAAAGTAAGATTCTTACTTTGTTTTGCTGTGTATTAGATTGAAACTCTATTAAGTCATAAGTCATTTGGTTTGTAATAATTTATCTCCTTACGTAAATCCCTTTATTTTCAAAAATAACATATAGCACCAAAATCTTCTTATTCAATTAAATTGTGAAACTCAATAGAATAGTAGTTAGTTGTAACAGCCTGCCACATACATTCCAGTATCTTGTTAATCTGTGTTGTAAAGCTGCCCATAGATTTATAAAATTCTAAGGTGCAGTTATGTTATAAAAGATCATTAAGTATTTTCAAACATATGTATAATTTCATTAATATAAGTACAGTGTTACATACATACATTTTGAGCCTTTTTAGTATATCTTATACTATAATATTAGTTCCACACAAACTTATTAGAATTTTTTATAGACAATTTCTATTAACAGTTGGCTTTGTTTCTGAATTATTGTTCAAGAAACTAGGTACATCACTACATTACTAAAGTTCAAGTAATTCTTCATAACTCTGGCACTACAGTAACCTTTTGTTCTTAAGATAATGATAAAAAAGAAGGACTGCAATGCATATATTGACTCCATTATTTTTTTAATTTTACCATTAGGTGACTCTACCAACATGAGTTTTTTTTACTTTTGCAATAGTATTGTTTCTGGGAAGTTAAGTTTTTTTAGTAAGCACCAATATTTAGGCTCTTATTTAGTGATAGCTTGCTGATGCTAATTTTTTTCTCTTAACAGCATTATAGTATGCTGTAAAAGTTTAATGGACAATACAATGTATATATGAGTTTTAAAGAAGACCATTCTTATCTAAACAAAAAGACCTTTTTCTCAATATAAAGCTTTTAGTCAATGCAACAAATCTAATTAGCAATGTAATGGAGTGTTTTTTTCTGAGATGATAGGCATAAAGGTGCTAGTATATGAATAAAAAAACTCAAAGTAGACATTAAGATTATATAAAGAGTTTTAGTTACACAATAATTTGGTTATGAACAAGACATTAAAATTCTTTTTAAGAGTAAAAGTTTTTTGTAACAAAAAGAGTATAGTTCTTAATTATTATGTAGTTTCAACAGGATAATAAAAGCTGGCTGATATATAACAATATTAGTTCTTTGTTGTAATGTTTGACTTATGAAACAGAATATAAGTTTTATTGGTTGCTAGTTTTGAATGAAGAGGTTTAGGATGATCTGTGCTAGTCCTTCATTGTGATCTAATCTGACCTACCATAAAAAATAAACGATATATTTCCTCTGTTGAGATAACTAATAACTATATTGATGCTGATGTGTGGCAGCTCCCCCTTTTGGTTGGGCACCGCTAGTGCTAAAAAATAACTATATTGATGCTTGAAGTAATCCAGTCATTATGCCAATGCTAGTTTATAGTTTGAGTTGCTATTGACTTTATTGTCCAGATCGCTAATTATAATGTTACAATATATTGTATTGGGACCCGCTCCAATTAAAGTAGTTTCAAAGTTTCAATTGAGCCCTCACCACCCCACCAGATCTAAACCCTTAATCAATAATTTACATCTTTTGTCTTGGCCTTGCAGATTTATAATTCAATACTTATGTTTGTAATATCTCCTCAGCTCACCAAGTCAGCGTAAAATTATAGCTGCTAATTTTTTGATTTATTATTTTTTAAACATTTCGCTGCATCTCATACCTACTAACCGTTTATTACCAAGGTGTAAATACTGTAGAATAAGGCTCTAATTTATCTGTTTTTCCATTACACTTATGAAAATAAATCTAAATTCCATAGTGCAGTTAAACTACTAAATATATGGTATCAATATGACACCAGAAATTTATTAACTTATAATGAAAGATTGTCAATTTTTTACAAATCTGGTTTTGTACCCTAGTAGACTATTATAAGTCTTTAAAAGGACCCTCAGACGTTTACCACAAGCCCCTAAGCCACTGCAAATACTCAGAGACTATGGTTTTCCCTGTTAGTTTAATAAAAAATATTATCAATAACTAGGTTTACTTTTTTAAAAGTAACTGCCAAAACCAACATTTATATATATATGTTTGGTGCAACCTACCTGTACAGCAGAAATATAGTCAAGGCACAAATTATAACATCCTATAAGCAGGTAATGTTGATTTACACGTGATACATACTTGATATTCAAAATTTAAGGTCATAGTTGTCACTTCTACATATTTTCACATATTGATATAAGTTGATACTTTTTGCTTTTCCATTTATCAAAAAAAGAAAATTTACTATGCAAAATTTGTTTGATAGACAGATGTGGGTGACTCTAGTTCATAAATTTAATTAATTTATAAGTGGTAAGTGGTAAGAATAGTGAGCTCAAGCGGTAAGGTATGGACTAATGACCACTGCCTCCTGTGTTTGATCCGATTATATGAACTTTGGGTAGGGGATAATTTAGCTTGTTGGAGTTGTGCACCAATGCCTTAAGCTGAGTTAGCAATTAGAAAGGCGGTTTATACAGTTCCTGGCCTATCATGACGCCATGCTGGAGGTTTACTGGTATTTATCCTCCTTTCCATTGATTTATTTTACTCATTAATAGGTGCAGTATCATCCCCAGATTTGCCTTCCTAAAATAAATAAAAAAAGAAAAATGAATGGCAAATGTTATATTAAAGACATTTGATTAAGTGCCAAGTAAAGTGATTTGAGACAAAACAAGCTGAGATACTCTGATCCCAAATTTGCAATAAAGTAAAATATGCACTCTGAATCTATCTAGAATACCCTAAAAATAACTTAGTATGAAGGTTAAATCAAACATAATTAAGATTTATTCATTGGTACCTCAACCCTATAAAACTCTTAAATGTTACAACGCTAGCTTAATAATTCAAACATATTCTTTAGCAAATATGATCACAATACAAATATTTTTATGTAACTGCAAAAATAGAAATAAGTTACATAGCATCTATATAGATGTAACACACCTAGTAATTTAAATAAAGTAAGATTTATTATATTTTGACAGTACACTTGTTCAATTTTTTACAAAATACTACGCTGTATGATTTTAAATTATGTCATCCCTTTAGAATTCAAATTTTATTATTATTTAAATAAAACTAAGCCTTTTATCTATGTAGTCTAATTGTTAATGTTTAAATTGAGCCTCATTTTAATCTAAATACTATGGATAGAACAGTCTTCTGGTCTAAGTGATGAAGCTTATACTAATTTTATGCCAGCAACTATCTTCTATGTATATAAAAGACCTAAGCAGTAAAATAATATCATAAAGTATACATTTTCATCTTTTATAAATTTATCAAGTACATGTTTATAATACTTGACTAGTGCATTATTAAAATGGACTAGCATAGTAATAAGGGTTATGGCATAATTAGTATTACATTATAAATTCCTTAGGGGTGCAGGCTTAAAGTTTTGCTTCTCAAATGCCCACTGGTACATCAGCCATGAATTCATATTGAGTGAAGGTACCCGCCAAAATTTACAATGTGTAATAGTAAACTTAAATATTATCTTAGAAAGGTTAGAAATTTACTGTTCGTCAAATTTCTGCTAAAATAATTAGACTAATTAAATTTCTAGATCTTTATCATTTTTGGCATTGTACATCTCCTGGTCAGCCTGTCTCATATATGATATTTGAAACAAAAACAATTATGAATAATAAATTATTACTTATATACAAACTCAATGACAAAAACATAATTTTGAAATAACAGAAAAACATGTAAGTGATGGAAAATCATATTAATACCAATATATAGATGATTATTATGCTAAATTATTAGATTTTTGATATACAGTAAATAAGAGCTTTGTCATGATAGATTCAAGTATAATTAACACCTTTGCATATCAGAATGAAACTTTATGCTGTGATCTTCTCTTAGGTAAATTGTAAGTAGTCTAATCAAAACAGTAAAGGTGAAAAGACACATAAAGTTATAATTATACCAAGTTATAAAGTTCCATGTATATCTGGTTCCTACTTTTTAAAATACTAGATCATTCTCTTTTGTAATAACTAGTATAAAGCTTATCTTGGCATTATTCAAGGTAAATTAAATGATTAAAATTAAGTTTAAAGGGCTTCTTAAAGAGGATATCCTGATATAACTTAATAAACTACGTCACACTTTTGTGTAACTTCTGATTTCACAACTGTAAATTTTTTAGTGTATATGTATCCAAAAGCCTTCATCTGATGGAAGAAAAACAGCATCATAAACTGGTTGATGTTTTTCTCTTGTTAAACGCATAATATTTCTCTTGAAAGTTATATAAGCATTCCCTTTAATCAAGGCAATTATGCCTTAGGTTTCTTTGTCATATTTGCCCTTACCACTGAGGTTTTATCCAAAAAACCATCATGATAGCTAAAGGCTCTATCTACTAGTCTTGTTTAAATAAACTTTTTCCATTGCCAAGATTCTAATTTTTTAATAATTTATGCGAGCACCATCTCATGACATTTGTTAAGGTCAATGTTTTCTTTTCTAGTTTAGAAGCAAAGCTTTGTATGGATTGGCCATTTCAGTATTTTGGCAACACTTAACAAATCTTTCTCACCATCCCTTTTCTATATATGATGAGACTATCTCCTCAAATCTTACTGGCTGTCATAAAACATAGGTACAGCTTTCCAGTAACACATATAATATTGTCTCTCCTGCTTATATAGCCATCTTGAAGAGCTCTTCAGTGCTTTCTCATATATTTATGCCATCACTGCTGTCTTAATGCATCAATGCACCCTTGATGATGCCACTAAAGCTTTCATCAACAAAAAGGCGATGTCAATATTAGAATGACACTTATTGTGTCATCCTTGCAATTATGAAATTGCTATTTCAGGTTAGATTGTAGCTTTAAAGAGCCTTCCCTTGGAAATCTGTCTTACTATGTCCCATTTCTATGCAGTTTGGCTCTATAGTTCACAGATATAAGGCTCATAACAAATTTATTAAAAATTTACTTGATGTAGTCAAACCAGCATTTAAACCGTCAGAAGTGAACCACTTGTTATTGTAACAATTAGAAACATCCCATTTTTTAAACTTTAAAAAAGTTTCTTATTTTTGACGCTATATAATGGCGCAAAATGATGTTCAGCACATAGCTGCACACTCAAAGTAGGCGATAGATCCTGATGCAATAATAAAATTAACTCCAGAACTAGGGAACCTTGAACGCAGAAATGGGACATTTGGGAAAATGAGGTAAGTCTCTGGAAAAATTATCTCTATAAATAATTATATAGAATATGGATAATAGGGAAACATCTCAGGATTCAATATGTGAACAAATAATGGACAGGATAATTAAAATAGACAAGTACCAAAAATAGCTTTTGTTACATGACAAAAACTTATTGTCCAAGAGCCACCAAGTAATAAAAAATAGAATTTAACTTGGGTTCAGAGTTTTTTGGGCATAAACTTAAAAGTCTCTATTCTATGGAGACCCCTACATGCCATTCTTTAGGCTATTAAGCTTAAAGTATATCAAGGGATTAAATCAGCAGCTCCAAGCCTAATACCAGTTGAGAGTACAAAATTGATATATATCAGGAATTGGTATACCAAAATTTTTACCAAATTCAAGATTGAGTGCCTCATCAATATTAAAAGACACTACTTTTATAGTACCACCTCTTGAGGAAACTTTTTCCCTTTAAGAGGAGGGTGCCCAAGAACAGAGGAAGCCACCATGATAGCTTTGTGGGACTTTAGGCTGCTCACCCCAGGAAATTTTCTTTGAATATTTTCCAAGGCTTTCATGGAAAGGGAAAAAATAAGGGTGATAAAATGACTGAGCTGCTGGAATCAGCTCTCACAGTGTGCAGAAGCATGTCTAGAGCTTAGCTAGATATGCTCCATTATATTTCTTTGAAAAAGATCTTCCCATCTTTTCTATGAAGGCACTTTATCCAATGGAATGTGAGTGGGAACATTGTCTAGTGTGACTATATGCCTATTCTCACAAAGGTTGTGCCATATAAGGGTGATGTATCTCTACTGGGCCAGGTTCCCTACTTTCTATTAAAATCCCTGATAAGAGGATGAATAGTTGGGTTTTTTCATCAACTTATGCTCATGACCCTAGGTTGGCCATCAGTCATTGGCTCCCACCAGTGCTGTTTCTTTGATACTTGGAGCTATGCAATTTATGAGGTTGGTCAAACTGGGGACCAGATGGTGTTCTGGTTTCTTAGTAATTTTGAGTTATTATAATAATTGAGAATGTTCCTGTTCCTATCACCATACTTTTTTGGTTTTCAAACCAAGCCAACAGCGCCAAAATGATAACCAGGTACATGACTGGAGACTCTAGTAAGCAGTAGATACTATTGCTGCTAAAAATCATTTTAAGAACAAGTGAATCTAAATATAAAAAAGTACAGGTTAGAAAGGTAAGTCTCCATAAGGATCTTTTTATTCCTAAAATTTGAATAATACTGGTGAGTTGGAAAAAGCATAAGACGTTTATGTCTGTGAACAAAGAATAAACAGTGTAACTAGGGAGGACAGACCTCAGAAACTACTATAAATATTTTCATAATAAAGATTCATTAGTATGGCACCACAGGTAAGGCAGTTAAATCTTAAACTAGTGTTTACAATCGCATGGACTCACATTTAAAATAGCCCTTCCAAAAAGCCCCTCGCATGCTATTTTTTAGGCTTAAATTAGACTAAGGGATATTTTGGTATGTGCACAGCTCAGCGCCAAGTCCAAAATCAGACATGATGCCCAATAGCGTTCTTTACTCCAAAATTGGTACACCAAAAATTTGAGCCAACATGCAACAATGGTGTTTTAAATCACTATGAAGTCCCTAACTGTTACAGATCTATGCAAAATGATAATATAATACTCAGATATATGACATTCCTTTTTCCTAGAAACTCTCACTAAAGTTTCTCTGACTTTTTGCCCAATGATGGGGTGTTTTCTCACAATAGTAAAACTTATAATCTTGGCTTAATATGTAAGACTTAGGTTACCTAAACATTAAAGTACTCATAACAATTTTGATCTAATCAATAAATCATCTTGGCATAATGCACATGACATTAAACTAGGGTCAACATTACCCCATTCTTTCTCAACAGCCCATCCATGCATTAGATCAGCCATCACAGTATGCCTTCAATGCTTGCCAATAATTTCTCGCCATGCTTTTTACCTAGCCTGGTGAGCCTATTCCCTCACAACAATTCAATCTCATAATTTATAGGTACAGCTCATCCATGCCACCCATCACTTTGCCTCCCCTGCCCTAACCCATCAGAAAGATACCACGCTATCCTCTCCTTACATCTATCATCCCTACTATTGCGCATCTTATTGCACCCATAAGTCTTGGGGAATGTCCTTTGGCTCTTGATTGGGTCATCTTCCCATTCCCAAATAAAAAGACACCAAAGAGGATGGCGGTACCTCTCATCACTCAGGGTGATCTCGCCCAAGTAGTAGATGAGCAATGGGTAACAGCTCATCCGCTTCAGATCCCACCCCCAATACCCACACTTACCTCAGCAGAACTGTTGCGGGGAATTAGTGAAATCTGTGCTGAGATTACCAAATTGAAATTGGTTGGATCTAATTTGGCAGACAATCTGGCTGATACCTGAAATTTGAATGGCTGTAAAAGCATGAAGAATGAGATATAAGCTGGATCGCCTGATGGTTCCAATTAAATCACTAAACCAGTAGAACATATATTGGGTGTCATTGATGAGGGTTCAAAGCCCTCTGATAGTAATTTGGGCGTTGTGCCCGATGTGCTACTGTTGACCAAACGAATGGTTAAATGACTGAGCGCAAGCAGGTTGGCCGTCCTGAACCTGTTCCCGACCAAATGGACCCATCTCTATATGGGATGGCCTTGGGGGATTCCCATTGTCCATTGGGCCAAATGTCATCATACTAACCATTGGAAATGTAGTTGAGCCCTGATTCAGATGTTTGAGGCTGAACTGACAGAGACTCAGCCCGCTGCCAAATTTTGCAATGTCAGTTCCCAAAGAATAAACTCCCCCATTCCCAAACAATTTGCCAATTAGGTCAAAGTTGTGGGTCCTGACCCCATCTGGTCACTATCCAATTGACCACTATTTAATCAGTTGCATGGCACTGAGAAAATTGTTGGTCAATTTTCTTACTTTCCTTTCCAAATAAAATTTTACCTAAAAATTAAATTTTTTTCTTTTTCCATTCTGACTGCATTCCAGATGGCATTTCCCTGGTGGCCCATCGCCCTGCACCCTGGGTGGGCTTTACCAATTCTTTTGGTCACTATGGCTCCCTCTATCGCCAATTGGGCCCAGCAAGTCTGACACTTTTGGTTTTACAACCCCGCTCTTATGAAATTCCAGCAACAATACATGGGTATCTTATGGCCCTATGTACAACAATGGAAAGAAAGAATCCATCTCCTTATCACCCCCAATGAGTTGGCCTCTCAAGCCAAGAATTTCATCTAAACTATCCAAGTAACTCCACCTTCTACAGTCAGAACCACTGATTTGGGAATGGGTTCAGAGTGGTTTGTCGTTGGGATACTCCTTACCCTGTTGTTGCACCACAAATTCGTAGTATCACATTTCCCAGCTCCATATCAAGTCATATGGTTGGCAATGCCTCTGGCATTCTGGCTTGCTTTTTGGGTGTTCACACATCCTGACTGGCAGGATGGTCTAAATTTCTTCTGCTATTTCCATGACAGCACCCTTGCTTCTGTTCAAAAAGCTTCCATTTACAGGGGTGATATAACTTTTAGACTAACATCTATCATAACATCCTTGCATTAGATTTTGTTAAGATTATATAAAATCATGGCACAAAGGAGCCTTCCATTAGAAAAAAGCCTGAAAAATTATGCCCATTCTTATGCAACATCAGATCTTCAAACTGTACAACTTTATGGTGCATATCAGGTTCAAAAGTCTCTAAATGATGGCGCAAACCAGAATTATAAACACGCTTGAGTGTATCCCTATAATATGTGTATACTGTTACTCTAACTTCTATGTAGATAGCTATTCCCTTTACATCATAATCCATCCATTTTTCCTTGTTCTTTTACCATATCTCTTTGATTTCTCTACATTAAAAACCCTTCAGATAATTATTAGCTCTATTTATCAGTTTAGGTTATCGTAACCACTTGAGCATTCATCCACTGCTAATTTAACAAATAAAAGGTGTAAGCATATTACTTATGACAAAAAACCAGGGTTAACAATTCCTACTCATCTCACCATCTCATCCTTTTGGTGGATCAGCCATTATAGTATACCTTAAACGCTTACCAATACTTTCTCATTTTACTTTTTCCTGTCCTAATGATCCTAAACTCTCACTTCAGATCAGCTGTCATATTTCATAGGTGAAGTTCATTAATGTCACAGATAATCTGCTTCCCTGTCAATATAACAATTTGAAAAATCCCCACATTGGAATCTTCTTAACATCTGCCATTACTATTATTTCACTGCATCCACCGCACTCTTGCTGCTTCCCCCCAAAGATTTCATCTACATGGGGGATGCCACAAGTAGGCTAACTTTTATTGTAACATTATTGCAATAAGAAAATGGTTGAAATTTTGGTTTATATCGCGGCTTAAAGAGCCTTCAATTTGGTAAAAAGCTCAACAAATTATGCTTGTTCTTGGTTAGTTCATATCTCTCAAATGTACATATTTTGGAGGTGTTTGATATTTTAAAGTCTTTACCTGATGGCAGCAAACCAGTATTTTAATTTATCAGGAATGTATCTCTTGCTAATCACATGATGGTTCTCTAATGCCTCAAGTATATAGACATTCCCTTCAATCAAAAAGTTTTACATTAGGTTTCTGTAATGATTTTTCCTTAATAATGGGTTGTTTCCTACATTTAAATACTCATGTTATTCATTTGCTCTAGCTATTAGATTAAGTTACTCTAATCACATGGGCGTTTATGCCAAATTTTTATTTTTGAATAAAAATATAAAAAAAATTTTCATGGATTTAAGCCAGGGTTAATATTTCCTACACCTGCTCACCATCTCATCATTGTAGTGGATCAACCACTACAGTATGCATGCAAAGCTTGCCAATACTTTCTCACCTTCCCTATTTTCTGGCTAATGAGCTGATATGCTCATAGAAGAACAGCTGTAACAATGCATAAACACAGCTCATCAGTGCCGCACATTCACTTTGCTTCCCTTACTATGATACCCCATCTGAAAGAGCCTCACACTGCCTTCTTTAAAAAGCTTCCATCTCCGCTGTCCAAATGCAACCATTGCACCCTCACTGCTGCCCATCAAAGCTTTCATTTTCAAAAGAGTGATGACATGATTGGGCTAACGCCTATTATAATATTCATGCATAACAGATGGTAAAATTTGGTTTATATTGGTAGTCAATTAATCCTTCTCTTAAGTAAAAATCTTAGCATATTATGCCTCATTTTTGTGGAATACTATATCTCTCAACTGTACAACTTTGAAGCGCATAACATATCTAAAAGGCTTTATCAGATGAAAATGAACCAGTATTATAGAATATTGTAATTTTATCCCTTGTTATGTGAATGCTTTTTAGCCAACTCCTAATTGGATAAGCTACCCTTCAACTAATATAATATAAAATTATCCTTTGGATGTTTTATTTCTGCTGGATCGTTTTCTACAAAAAAACCCTCATGACGTTTCCTTTCTCAACTTACTAGTTTATGTTACCCTAATCACATAGACATTACTGCCACTTTTATACTAAAAAAAGTTATGTAAGTATTATTCTCATGAGATTTTTTTGGTTATTTGGTATAGTCAGGTCTTAGGTTGACCATCTCAATTAGATAAAGCTTTTTTTTGTAAAAGAATAAAGTACATGTTATCACATAAGTAGAAAATAAACTATGTAATTTCATTGGTGTATGATAAACTTTAATTACACATTCATCTCAGTACAATATAAAAAATAACAAATTACTGAAACTATTAGAATTTAAAAGTATCTAATTATAAAAGATGTACCTGGGGTCAGATGACCTGTGGGTTATCTCTATCAAACGCCTTTCATAAAGTAAGATCTAGGGTTGTCTCTATTTTGTTTTGACAATTCTATATAATCACCTTTGGAGTCTTAATCTTATAAGCCTATTTGAAAAAGGGTCATCATATCTCATACACTTATGGTTGGAGGCCTCATGTCTCATGAAATACTACTAAATAAGCTATAGATAAGCAGGAAAATGTTAATTTCAAAGGTATCATGCTAACTGACCTCCCCAATCTCAGAAATACTTGGACTAGCGCTAAGTAAAGGCTAAGCATGTCCAGGTTGGTGCCAAGAAGTCAAGTGATGAGGTTTACGGCGTCACAAAAAACAGCATTGAAGATTTCAAAGTATAGTTAAAATGGAAAAGGTTCATTGTGTTCTATATAAAAGGAAATTTGAGTTGCACTAAAAATATAATATGACCAAACAAGGTAATATTCACTTACAATCCAAGAATTAAGGCCAATCATACTAAAGCTATGAGAATACTATAGATGGTAGTCTTTTCTTAATGGCCACATTTGGCTTAGTGCACCAAAAATAACTATAACTTATTCCTACAATTTTCTTATAAGTGTGTTTTTCAGACAAACCTCTTTATTGGTCATATCTTATTAGTAGATTCTAGAAAATTATTAATTCTCCTTTTTTCCAGCCTAGCCGCGTACCTCCATGAGGGGTATCTAACTACCTAAGCTCCTTTATAATATCAAAGTTTTATGCTGATCCTTCTCTATTATTAAGTCAGGACAAATTAATCAAAAATTCCCCAAGGCCTAAAACGCAACTAAAACTTGTAATGAGCTCCTCAATGAGCCTATAAAAATTTGTCATTTCCTTAGATCACCTGGAAATCTTTGTGATCTCTCTGTTTATATCTTTGGTTCATGAGGGCGTTGACGCCATCTTCAGTTTCTTGTTCTTAAATTGTTTGATAGTTATTTCCCTGGCAATATGGGCTTTGATACTACACTACCTCTTTAGGTGTAGGAGAGTAACAGACACTTTCTTGAAAGTAAATGCCCAACTTTGTTATTTACTTGCAAGAAAATATATGAGTAGGCCACTCTCAGGGATTTAACTGGATGCCTTGCCATTTCTTATATTCAATATTCTCCTAACCTTGTGTTTTCAGTTTAATTTGTTGTACAGTAGGTCGTTATCAAAGCCACAGCCATCTAGTGGGTTCCTACCCTTCCTTTTGGTAGCCAGTGGTGTTGGGATTGAGATGAAAATAAACCAAATTCCCCACTTTCAAATTGAGCCGCAGTGAATTGACTCTTGAGCCTATTTGAACAGAGCCTTATCTTAATGGCTCCAATCCCAAACTCAGTCAAGAATCCACCTACGTTTGAGGATCTATGGAGATGGCTTCAGGAATATCATCCCTACTTTCTAAATCACGTGAGGCGGATTTTCCACTGATCCAGTCATAGGGGCGGCAAAATACAATGAAGGTGCCAAACAGGCGGTCAATCTGGAAGGCCATGAAAGATCCTGATTGAATGGGGCCATGAAGATCCTTGAGTCACCATGTCCCTATGCACCCTATAAATATCAACACATTTTAATATAATAAAAATCTGATATTTAATCCATTTCCCATTTTCTTTTCAACCTCTGCTCACTTAATCAGCTCAGTTCAGATCCTGATGTAACCCTTTTTGCAACTTTTCAGCTTTGAGCCTACCTTTGGACCTCAGCAACAGTCCAAAGAACTGTAACACTGACAGGTGTTTTTATATCCTGTGTTACCCGTCTTTGTTTCTAAAAGGCCAGATATGTTTTATGAAATCAAGAAAGGATAGCCTATATTGTCTATAAACTTCTATTGGTACTTTATAGAAAACCCTTCTCCTACTCTTGGTTCTTACTTGCTGTGTCGACTTTCACCCAGTCCATCTGAATAGGTTTTTATAGTTCTCAGAGCTAGCCACATTTATGGGAGTCTATAGAAAGTTTTAACACGCCTTTTAAAAATTAAATCAACTTGACCTATTGTTGGAATTTTGGATAAGAACATTTATCCCGCCTGACCAAGATTATATCTGTGACAGTCAAGGCGCTGCCTGACCACCACATAGCCCTGACTCCCAAAAGGCTAGTATTTCAGCTATTAGTACCGCGCACAATTTACATAAAAATGTAGGACTCAAGGGCAACGACCCTCAAAAATGGCATTCTGTCAAATCAGATGCCACAAAATTAATAAAACCTCGAGGCAAAAGTAGAAAAGGTTGACATAAAGGGCAACTGAGCCAATCAGAGGCCGCCAACCTGAATTCCAAGGTCCCATGCATAGAGATTGGCAACAGCAAAGAGCATCCCAGCAAATCAGGAGCTGCCAAGCCAAATAACACCAGAAAAGGAAACGATGACATCAGGAAGCTCAACAAATCAGGAGCCACCAAGCCAAATCTGCCACTCATCAAAATTATTGATAGCCATGGCAAAGGGCAGCCCAGCAAATCAGGGGCTGCCAGGCCAAATTATCCCAAAAATGGGAATTTTGGCGATAAGGTTGAGATGAGTTCTGATTCATCCTTGACAAATGAAAATATATGTGGAAAAGTTTCTGTAACGCCACAGGTACTCAACAAACGGTCTAGAACGTTCCTAGATGGGAATATCAGAGGCTGAGATTCTCAAAATAGGCTCATGGATAGCCCACTGCCCACAGACTCCGCAGGGTCCAATTTCCTCACATCCCCCATTTTCTAATATAAAAACAAACCAAGCAAAGGTGTTTAAGACAACTTCATCTTCTAATATATACAATAAAAACCTTAAAGATAAAAAATAAAATTTTGAAATCATTTATCTGAGATCTTAAGGAGAATCCTGGATTTTTGAGTGAAGCAACATGGACCATTCCTTGGATTTCAACAGAGCTGTCACCTCTCTGTATGCTCTCTCTGGAGGCCAAACTGCCTTCTCAGTGAGAACATCATCCTTACAGTGTTCCAGGGATATCTAAGCCACTCAACAAGCCAACGGATGAGGTACCTCACCACAGTGGCCCTCTCTTGCCTATGGGCCCTCATATGGGCCCTCTTGCCCAGATGCTTTGTGGCAATGTGGAGAGACCCCGTTCATCACAATAACTGCTTGTCCACTAGGAAATTCATCCCACTAGTGGATATGAGAGATATCGCCTTATATTATAACTATTATTTGGCAAATTATCCTAATGACTTTTATAATCTACTGGGTTTTAATTTTCTGAATCAATAATGTTTTGTCAGGGATTTACAGGACAATAAACAAGAAACTAAGTTGTCAATTTCCATATTGATAATTAGATTGGCTTGTAGGATTCAATCAGGTTTTATTGCCAATTGACTAGGAGATTTATTAGGCTTTAGGAGAGTGATTCTGCCTTGATAGTAATTGGCAGATACCCTTTTATGTATTAAGACCTGCTGGTTATGGTAAATGTCTCATTACCTAATCAGGTTTCTTATCTGATAAGGGTGAATCTCTGGAGTTGTTAAAGGCGTCAAAATCGTTCTTTGCTTCAATCCAGAGAAGTATGCATTTGATTAGGGGAAAGAACCCAACCACACTGATGAGGAAGATCATCATTTTGCGCTAACCCTGTGGGGTGAAGTCATTGGCAATGACTGCCGTTCCCAATTGGGGTGCCAACAGAAGAGTTGGGCACCAAATCCCCTATGTATTCACTTGAAAATTAAATTGATAAAAAAGATTCTTGTAGATAATAAAATTTTTAGATTATTATACATTTGTTGTATTTTTAGTACTCTTGGGATTAAAGTAGAGGGATCATATATCCCTGAAGCTAAATATTACTATCAAGTTTTTTGTGGTTTCTGCGTCAAGGGAATAACTTTTGAACCTAGTCTTAGGTTAGGTTCTACAGGTGAAGGGGATAGATGTTCAAAAGAAGGCCACTACATTTAGAATAGCTATATAAGTTTAAGGGGAGACCTCTAAGTCAGAATTGAAGTCAAGTCTTAGGATTAAAAGTCCCTTAAAACCTCTGACCCTTCTGTCTGTAGGTTAAGTTCTATTGTTGTCCAGAAGTTGCCAAATCTGAGGAGGAATTAAAGTTAAAATAATTTCCTTGTTATCAGAAAAGTTGATTACCTTCACCAGAGGGTTGAAGGATTGTTGTGCTTGTTCAAAAAATAATTAATATCAGGAGAAATATGTGGTCATGAACTACTCACCTTAAAACCATTTCCATACTCAAATATATTTATTTAAGGCAAGCCAATCAGGGGATACCACATATCATTTATAAGATTAATTATCAACATTTTAAAGTGCGCATATAAAGAATCTGTGCAAGAAAACCTTGGGAGCTGAAAGATTTATAATTATAAAAGAGAAAAGTCTCAGGACTACATATTGGTGCTCATTCCAAAGGAGGAAGTTGATTAGCCACCAGTTCCACATTTCACTCCTGTCTTCTTTCCAAACATTATGTGAGTTCTTCACTCCTCCATCATGAGGGCTTCTCACTAGAGACCTATTTCTATTTATTCTGTTGTCAAACCCAGGACCTACTTTTGTCTGATGCCCTTAAAACGTCATTTTTCCACTTGACGCTGGTCAATAATGGGCAAACACCTGTGTAAGGCTATCTCCATCTGCCAAATTCATTTTGTGTATCACTGGTCTCCTTGATATTTTTCCTACCCCAACTAACGTTGGTTTAAAATTAAACTGTATATGTTTTATTCATGGAAAACCCTTTAATATCATCATCCTTAAAAATCAGCACTTGCAATTCAAAATGGCGAGATATATGTTGACTCACCATCATTCTTAGTGGATTTGGAGGGCCAGAAAGAGTTTATCTCCATGCCATTAAATTAGTATGATTTGATAAAAACCAATGATTTAGGGTTTCTTCTCTCAGAACAAAGTGAAGCCTCATTGGAAGAGAGTCAGGCTGGCATGGCAATGTTCACTGAAGTTCAACTGGTAATCAAATTGAGGATTTCACCTCTGGAACCCAAATGAGCGTTTTTAATACCAGATATAGTAATGTTGTTATGTTCATCAGTTCTTGCGGTAATAGCCTTGAACCAACTTTTTTATATGCAATAAGCACTAGAACCCCCATTTTTACAACATAATAATGTGAGGTACTCGGGCAGCTGAAAAGATTTCAAAACAATATAGGATGGATTTAAGAAATTACAGAGAATTATGTTGGGTATGTTTCTTCTTTAGTTAGAGTTTGAAACTAAACCACTCCTTTTTTGATAAAACTCATATCATGGTGGCGTTATAATTCCTGAAGTAAGTTCTTGTGAGTTTTTTTTACTTTATTATGAATAAAGGTTACTTTGTATACTTTATGCTAATCGCTTGTTGGAATTCTCCTTATGCAAGGTGAATGCCTTGTTCATGGAGAAATGCAACAAACACCAATATTTGAGAATTTTCTTTTAAGAGTCCAAATGGTCCCAAAAGCCTTGGATTAGGGTTTGATCCCTCTTAGCAATTTATAATTTGAAATCAGGTTATTATGAAAATTATTTCAAATTTGATTAACAATCATTATAAGTTTTATTCTCCCTCGCTTTAACTAATTCTAAAACTATTTTTAATCTGCCTATCCATACAACAAAGATTTTACAATTTGGAGATCTCCTAAATCCACTTCCTCAAGAAAGAACTAACTTATAAGCCAGAAATCTTCTCTTTCCCTGTACCTTTTCAAGATCAATTTACCCAACTCAATCCCAAAAGTATCACTTAAGTCTTCCCATATAAACCCAGTATCTTTAGCAGCTGTTTCTATGAAAACAAATCCAAGAGATCAAAAAGATCAGCTGACCTTACAGTTGGGATGAGATAGATAAATTACTTGGAAATCAAAGTTCACTCTTTGAAATTTACCTATAATCCTGAATCCCAATATGTTTTCAGCAGTACTATATATAGTACTGATTTATTTTGAATAAAGATACTTTTTAAAGCACAATATACATGTGATCATATATCTATTTAAACTTATTTTACTCTAATGGATAAAACTTGTCCAGCTCCATGAACTTCAAAGCCCTGCCCTCAGATTATCACACCATCAGTGATTTCACCCTGGCCACCTGACACTGCTACTCTCTCCTTTCATCAGGATAAACAAGAACGTCAATTCTGGTGGATACATATGCCTCAACGTGCTTTATAGATTAAGCCCTAGCTGACTAACTTGATTTACAATACTTACCAGGTGGCATGGTTAGGGTAGGTACCTCACAAGAAATTCCAGCAACTAAGATTTAAGGCAATTGAATTTGATTTGACGAGTATAAAATTTGATTACCACTTCTTGGATGTCAAAAACTTGTTATACCAAATTATCTTAGAGTGAATTGGTGGGGTAGTTTGATAGTAAACCCAATATAAAGCAAACACTTTAACCTTAGCTCTAAAATTGAGAAATATTAATCTTATGTTATGGTAGAGGATTCAAGAAATTTGTACAATTGCCCAACATGCAGAAAATCCTTCTCACGCCTCTGCTGAAGCTCATTTCAGAGACAACCTTACCACACTGTTTGTAGGAAATAGAATCCCTTTTAATGTGCTACTGCGAATTCTTTACCTGAGCATTCTGAGTTTGACTGCAATCATAAGCTTACAAGAGTTTTTTTGCATATCATCTCATATCTGCCACATAACGTTGATGTATGAGGGAGTGCTAGATGTTTGGGTCACAGAACAACTAGACACAAATATATTTTCAGCTTATTTCTCTGGTATAATCGCCACTCTCATTTGTGGAGAAAGCCGACGGTACTCTACACCCTTGTGTAGATTATGGTAACTTGAAATATGTCACCATACCAATCTGCATCACATCCCTATGGAGGCACAATTTATCAGATATGAGTAGAAAGATAAATTTATCAAAAAGCTGTATTTTTTAAACACCTTTACCCACATAGGCTTTAAAAAGGGCAGGATTGGCTTATTGTGTTCTAAACCTAGAAAAAATTTCAATTCTGGGCCATGCCATTTAGCCTTAATAATGCGCCTGCAAACTTCCAATGTCAGATTGTTGCAGCGTTAGGGATCTAATGAATATGTGTGTGGTGGCCTATAAGGACTATATATTATTTTCACCAATCAGGCATTACATGAGATCCACTTGCGGATAGTAGTTGAACACTTGTGAGTCACAAACTTGACGCTGAAAATGAGTATGTGCAAATTATTTAAGTTTCCAGTCACCTTCTTGGGCAACATTGTGTTTGATCTGGGTCATATATTACTTTATAAAATGTTAATTTGTTGTAAACTGGCCCACGCAAACACAGTGAAAGAATTAAGAAGCTTTTTGGGGACATTCACCATCATCAGAAAGTTTAAACTCACCTTTATGGCTGCCACACCCTATGATATAAGGTCAGTGGCGCTAGACCCCTTTAGTGCTCGTATGCATTGGAGGTTGCATTCCAGGATGTAAAGTGCACTTTTCTCTCCACATCAGTATTAACCATGTGGACCCAATAAAGGAGTTTTAGTGTTCAGTGATGCCTCCAATTTCTCTATAGCTGTTGCTCTATTACAAGTGGACACAGATAGAGTTGACATGCATTGGGATATTCATCCACAAAATGTCCCAGACTGAGATGAACTATAATTTATAAGATAAAGAAATATTGATGGTAGTAAAAGCGCTGGCTCATTGGCGCCACCATCTACATGATTCCTCTCAGATTTTCCATGTTTTAGTGGTTATTAAAAAGTGCTGTACTATACATCGATGAATCCCCCCCTTGGGTTGGGACCATCTAGTACTAAAAAAAAGTGCTGTACTACTGTTCCCTTAATGTTCTAGCCCCATGTCAAACCGCTGGCATGAGATACTTGCATAGTTTATATTCTCTTATAAGTTCAGGAAAGGCAAGAAGAATTAAATGTGATGCCATAAAGCGCAATTTAACATTAGCCCCTACATTAAGGTAGTGGCGCTTAAAAACACTCAACTTGTGAGTCATCCAGGTAAGATTATGTCTATTAAGCCCTCCACTGTCATCTGCACTCTTGTTCTTGATTCCCTAAAGTACCTAGATTATTATAAGATCTTCATATGAGTCAACTTGGCACATCCTTTGTCCTAAGATATAACTTACACTTTTTCTAAATTCAACCAGATCAGAAAGATCTTATGAGGGGGTACCATTTATAGTATGATATGGTATGGTTCCAGGGAAGCTTATGTATTCCTGCCAGACCTCTTCTTTAAATAGTCAAGGAACATCATGATGGGATTACCTTAGGCCACCTAAGAAGGAAAAACCTCTGGAGTTAATCCACTGCACATATACTGGAAGGTTATTTCAGCAAAGGTGCCTTGCAGAACTAAAGTGTAAATTTGTTGCATCAGGATAAAACAAATTTATCAACCTCTACTAGTCTGTTTGTGCTAGTAAAGAAATTAGAAGGGCCCTATGCTTCCCTTTCAGTAAACTTTATTTTTATTATACCCCTCTCATAGGGGCATGATGGTATTTCTGGTGGTAGACCATTTATTTAAGTTTTACTACTTCATTTCATGCCATAACACAGTAATGGTGGCTCAAATGGCTAGGCTATTTGTCTCTAACGTTTTCTTCTACCATGGAGTACCAATGGAAATCATCAGTGACTGTGGACAATAGTTTACATCTATACTCTAGGAAAAGCTTTGCAAGTCTCTTTAGATTTGCTCCTGCCATTCAACAGCATTATGACCACCTCATATGGGCAGATAAAACGAGTGACCCAATGCCTAGAACAGATTTTGGTACGACATGGTGGCTTATCACTAATATTGCCTCAAATTTCTCCTTAACTGTTCAGCTATGTTAGTGCTCAGCATTCCTCTATTTGCTATCCATTCTTTTCCAACTATGGCTTTAACCACTCCTTTAACAAAGAACCCATATGTGAGAGCAATGTGGAATCTGTGGTATTCTTTTCCAAGTTCATAAAGAAAGTGCATCAGGAAGCAAATAGCAATTTAATGTGGCTATGAGGAACTATAAGGAGAACGCGTATATGATGATAAAGTTAGGATCTGAGTTTAAAGAGGGAGCTTTATGATGCTTAATGCTAGGAAAGTCCAAAAAGTTATTCATGCAAGAAACGGTGATAAAGAGGATGGGACTATATTGCATTGTTATAGAGGTGGGCCATACCTCTTACAGATGAATCTTCTGTCTAAGTTCTTAACCTTCACCACATTTCATGAGATAAAGTTGACCCAGTTTGGGAGTCTCACTTCTGAAACCAAATTTATACTTGGTGGATGAGCAAGGTGGAAAGTAGAAAATATTGTGACCTCTACCTGTGTGTAAATAAGGTTTAAATACCTGATACTATAAGAGCTATGATGCTGTGGAGAATATCTGAATATCAGCTTGTAATTGCGCCCATTCTCAGGACTTGATTATATCTTTCCAAAAGCGCTTTCCTGATGACACTGGTCCTAAGACCTATCCTAAAATTGCTATCATGAAATAACTTCCATCTCATAAAAACTTTTCCCTTGATGATGCTCCTGAAGAGGTGGGGGCCTCAAAGCCAGAGGTTAATTTTATGTCTCATGACATAATTACTAACTTAAATCAAAAATGATAAGGAGGAAGTTTATAAAGCTAAAGGTATTAACTTGGTTGCCCTCCTTGATCTCATACATACCTTGTATTAACGCTGGATAAAGCTAATCATGCCTGTTTGGTGCCAAGAAGTTGCGTGATAAGTTTACAGTGTTACATCAATGACGTTTTAAAGTTACAAAGTGTAATTTAAATTAGAAATAGTCGGTTGAGTTTGGTTTTTTATGGGGTTTAACTTATATCAAAAGTATAATACTACTAAACAAAGTAATATTCACCTCCAATCCAAGAGTTAAGGCCATGAATAATCAAGCTATGGGACCACCATTGATGGAGTTTTTTTATTAATAACTAAATTTCGCTTAGTGCCATGACATAATGACTATGACCCATCACCCCCCAAATTTTCCTTGTAGTCATGTTTATTAGAACAACTTTTTTGTTGGTAATCTCTCATATATAAGTATTAAATTTTATCTGATGCACCTTTTTGCCAGCCTAGCCACGCACCTCCATATGGGATATCCAACTACCTAAGCTCTTTTATACTATCAAAAGTATATGATGATCCAGTTTGTAATATTGGGGTCTGAACTCTTTTTAGTCAAATCTCTGAAGGCGTAGAACGCAACTATCAACTTTTAATGAGTTCCGCCATAGTTTCTAGAAAAATTCCATTTCTCTAGGTCACCTGTCAGTCTTTGCCCTCTCTGTTTATGTCTTTGGGACATGAGGGCGTTGATACCATCCACAGTTTTTTCTTCTTAAATTGTTCAATAGTTAATTCCCTGCGATCTGGGCTTTGTTTCTACATCACCATTCTAGGAATAGGAGATAAAGACACTCTCTTGACAGGAGTAAGATAATTAACTACTGGTCACCAACCGCTCATTATATTAATAAACCAAGTGGAGAAACCTAGCTTTATAACATCAATGCCCTTACCAAATTTTAAGCTATTAATACTTGTATAAAAATAGGCATAATTACTTTCAGAACCTTTAAATGCACATTTATTGACTTAACAACTAGTTTACTTAAGAAACAAACTTGCAATAAATTAGTACATTATGGTACTACATCTTAGCTATAAAAGTCAAATGGGCAAAGCATTCAACTACTAATGGTATAAGGTGCTCTTCTCTAAAGATAGAGTGAATATTATACCATATTAATGCTTCTAAAGCATACTTTATATAATACAGACCTTAAAATGCAGATAAGTCATTCTACACTTGCAAAGAATTCCTCCATTATTCTTAAAACAGATTGGGTGAAAAGGATTATATTTTTATAATTAAACATGAAAATTAGCAAATATACTGAGATATCAGACATACTATTGACAAATGATGGGTCAAGGTAAGGTATGCATAGTTAGCAGAAGGTAAGATCGGTTGAATCAATTCTAAACTCAAAAAAGTTAGACCTTGATAAAAAAATAGTTTGAATGATGATGATGACTTCTAAATAATTTACTAGAGGCTCAATGTAATAAAGCTTTTTGATTTGCATAAGACTACACTGCTTCATATGGTGGGTTACCACCCACAGCATCAGCCACAATACCTCCAGTACAGCCATCCTCAAGGTTTGATGTAAGGTGAGTAGGGAAAAGCCAACACCTGCCAGGTAATTCCAAATTTTGACCACATAGCTGGAAATTAGTACCGCAAACTTCTTAATTCAATATTTAAATTGGAATTTAGAAGATTAAACTTTTATAAAAAACTAGGTTAAGTGGGAAAAGTGAAGCAACAGCAGAACCTGTTGTGGACTGTTGCCTTATAAGCCAGATGGATGAAGAATAAGAGGAGGGGTGCATATATGCCATTGAATTCATTTGCAATTGAGTTTAGGCAGATGAACACACCAAGGCATTTTTTGAGGCTGATTCATATCTTACCTGACTGGATGTATTGGTATATAAAAATTTCCTAATAATTTTGGAGGCGTGAATCTGCCTAGTGAGCTAGTGGCAATTTGTTCAACATTTGACAGGTTGTGCCCAAGGCCATAGCAGGTAAGGACAGTCCCAAATTATACTGAATGGGTTTGGCACCCCTGATCCTATTAGTGTTAAACTCGCAATTACTGGCAGCATTGAGGGAAGTTGAGTGCGAAATTTTGAATCTGCAATCAATCTGGAAAATTTGATTCCAAAACTATTGACTTACTAGTAATAATGAAATATGGACTAGGGGTGGATGCCTTATGGCAAGGTAGATAGCTGTGACCTTCCTGTTGGCAATGGCTTCTGGACACCACCTTCAGACACAGCCTTGATCTTCTCCACCAGTTCCTTGGTGATAGGAAGAGGGATAGAAGGGAAAACCTTTGGAGGCTAGGCTGTTACCAACCTCTCATCTACCAAAAGTGTTAAATTGCCCTGGTTGATGAGGGGTGAGGCAGCCTTCTTTGCCTCCTTCTTGGTTTTGAAGGGATGTACTTTAGTGGTTGAGGTGTAGGGAATTCTCCCCAAGACTTAAATTATCTTTCCCCTTTGAAAAGGGGGAAGCACCACCACAAGGAACTTAGATGAGTACAAAGTTCTTGTGCGCCTTGGGCAACTTAATGGCCAGGAGGGTGGCAACCTTATTGGAGGGCGAGGAACTTCAGGGTGTGATTATTGAAGGCCTCCACAAGCTCACAACAATGGTCGCAATCATGAGAACTTACCCAGCCTTTATCCACAGCATCATAGATATTACAGGCAACCATGCACTGCACCAAATGGCAAGATTTCCAGAATGCCAAATTGTGTCAAGTTTAGACTCCTCTGAATCCTCCACTAGGATTGGCTTTAGTGCAGAAGGCTCTTTCCCCTTTAAAGGGAACAGCAGGGAAGCGTGGAATATATTATTCTGCTTCCAATGGTCAAGGTGGGTGTTAAAATCTTGGGCTTGGATGGCTCACTTCTGGCCCTAGATCTCAACTGCACAGATTCATGGATCCTGGCGTTGATTATTTATATGAAATTGATAGATCAGGGAAATAATAGTATGAAGACTATTATTATTGTTGATTGCCCAAAAGCCACGTTGAGAGTATTGTCCAATGATAAACAGGTGCTTCTTCATCTTGAAGAGGTTTTTGTACTAGTAGGGAACACTTTCCCTATTCCTTTCTCGCAGAGCTAAGTGGAGACTTTATAGTAACAATCTAAGGATATCTGATCCTTGCACTCTTCTCTTAAGAGTAATGTTATAACAACCAGTGTTTAAACAACTAAGTTAATATCAATTTTTAGCCTGCTTTTATTAGGGAATAATTTGAGGGTTTTTATAGTTATAATCAGCACACAACTTTTCAGCTGTCCGCTGAGAATTATTTGTGCTCCTATTCCGGTTTGACCCTCAGTGTTAGGCACCAAATCTTGTTGGGTACCGCTGCCTTGGGTTTCTTAGGCAGCGTAATCCTTGGGTGTTCAGTGGGCCAAACAATTGGTATTAGATACATGAAACCAATTGTTTCAGCTTATGACAATTCTACTCTTCCTCCAGAATTCAAACGTTTTGGTAGTTTCTGATGATTCCAATCCATTCCACTATGAACGATTCCCTATAATTTGAAAATCAGATGTTATTCCAATATCAAATTATTTCTTGATTTCATTGGGGATGATGCCTGACGAAATTATCATCTGTTGGTGGCCTCAAATATCATTGGAGAGGATACCCTACAATAATTCATTAGTCAGTGACCTCTAATATCTTTGGGGATGTTCCCAATGATATTCTCATCAATTGGCCACTATTGCCAATCCTATACAATTATAGCTTAATTGTCAAATTGTATAATCAGTCAAAAGGTTGGATTATGTGGTCACCTGTAATTTTGACACATTCCCCTTCTTGACCAGATATCCAATGGAAGATAGAACCCTTGGGAATGAAAGTCGCCTCAGCTGGAGCTCATATTTGGTTTTTCATATCTCTATGTCCTCAGCGTAGTATAGGTCTGTTCACACTCAACGCACATATGCTCTGCTCAGGTTGATGACTTTGTATCCTTGGTTGCTACCCATTGCCACCTCTTCTTGAGTGCGGTTCCCACAACATCATGCCGCGCCAGTCCCATCTTCACATTGGTTGATGAAAAATCAACTGGTCCACCTGTAAAAACCCCAGGATGGGTCTTGTTGGCACCTTGCCACCTGTACCAACCCCAGGATGGGTCTCAACATTTCGTTGATAGGGACTATTCCAGCGGATCTAGTTTCATCCCTTCCTGATCCTGCCAACACTTGGGACTCATGCCCATTAATTTATCCCTTCATCCATGCTTGGTAGGTGGGAATATCACTAGATGCATTACTGCTTGAATATAAATTGTTTTTTTATTATTTTTTACTTTTTTTATATTTTTATGCATCTTTTTTATCTTTTTGTCTTTTTTGTTTTTGTTTTTAATTTTATATATTTATTTTTTTCCATTATTATTATTTATGTATATATATATATTCTTTAAGTAGGGGGTGGAAGGCGAGTTGGTATGGCATACGGCTACCAACCTGAAGGTTGCAGGTTTGATCCCACCCTTTGCACATCAATCAGGGTGCCAGCTGAAGGAAGCTATTGGCGGTTAGTAGGTACAATAACACGAAAACCTTACCCATGAAGTAACCAGAAAAATCTGAGTCCTAATCTGGAGGTGAAAAAAAACTTTCTACAAAAGAGTTGACCCTGCTCAGGTTTCATGTCAATACTTTCTTTCTCTATTTTAGTAATGTCCATCCCCTGGTTGGCTTGCCTCAAATAAATAAAAATATATTCTTTAAGCCCAATACTTTAAGTATTTCATGTGGACTCTATTGACTGTGTGACCATCCTCAGTATTCTTGATCATATAGGCATCATTTGCTGACTTGGTGATAATTTCAAATGGTCCCATCCATAGGGCGTCCAACTTATTTTTTCTCCCAAAACCATGGGTATCGCAATAGGCTACCCTATCGCCCAGATGGTATTCTTTCACCATAGGTCAATTCTGGTCATCTATTTTCTTTGCATTGATTCTTTTTCTCATTGTCATCTCAGATGCCCAAGATTCTAATTCAATCAGGATATCAGCCAGTCAGGATAGATAATGTTCATCACTCATCCCCAAAGCTGGCTCTACTGCTGAATACAATATTGGTGGTAATGCAGCTTTATGCCCATATAACTGTTCAAACGGCTTATTCAGTCGCTGAATGGTAACTGATATTATAAGCAAAAGTGACCAAACTCAGATATGCTCCCCAAGTGGAAGTTTTCCCCATGACCAATTTTTGTAATGTTGAGGCTAGAGTTGCATTTACTCTTTCCACCATTCCGTTCATTTCTGGATAATAGGGGACAGATACAACACTGCGGATTCCTATTAATTTGTTTATCCTGGGAATCACATGTGAAGTAAAGTTGGTTCCATTGTCACTGAGAATAACTTGAGGGCAACCATGCCAATAGATCACTTGGTCAATTATAAACTTCGCCATACTTATTGCATCTACTTTGCTGAGGGCTTTCATCTCAACCAATCAGGTTAAATGATCTATTGTGACAATTATATACTTCACTCCTCCAGTGCTGATACTTAATAATCCCATAATATGTATGGACACCGTGTGCCATGTGAAACTAGGGCGTACTAGCCAGTACCCTGTGATGTTATTGTGCAGTTTGTGCAGCTGAGATTCCACACAACAGGCTAGGTAATCCATGACATCATAGTTGGTTTGTTCTCAGTAATAATACTGGTGAATATGATCCACTATTTTCCTTAGGCCACCATGGCCAATGACCTTTTGAGTGGCTCAAACGATTTCCGCTTGTTCTAATGGTTTAGGTAATAAAACCTGATTTCCTTTGATTATTTTGTATAATTGATTGTTCTTATATTTTTATTTTCCATGGCCTTTCATAATGCATTCTGAATTTCTTGAGGTTCATCCCTAATATCTCCTTTGATCATCTGCTGGAACAGTGCATCAGCCTGATGATAGATCACATGAACAACTGGCAATCAAGATAATCCGTCAGCATTCTGATGTACCACTCCAGCCTGGTGGATAATTTTGTAATCATAGGCGTGCAGCTTTAAAGCCCATCAGGCTAACTGGCCTTCTGGTTCCTTAAGGTTATAAAGCCAGTGCAGGTATGAGTGGTCAGTTATGACTTTAAAGTGCGTTCCATGTATGTAGACTCAAAATTGTTTAAAGGCAAGGATGACCGCCAGACAATCTTTCTCCATCACAGTATAGTTTCTTTCCACTGGCAACAGTGTTCTGCTCACGTAGGCTACTGGATGTTTGTCCCTGTTGTCATCTAATTGACTTAGAACAGCTCCAATTGTTATTAATGGGGCATCCACTTGGATTATGAATTCCTGACTAAAATCATGGATATTTCAACACTGAGCTGCTCATTAGATATTTTCAGAGTTTATCAAACAACTTCTGGGCCTCTTCATTCCACACAAATCCCTTTTTGGATCCTTGAGTAGGTGAAAATAAAGGTTTGGCTATTCCAGAGAAGTCTTTGATAAATCGGTGATAGTACCCAACAATTCCCAAAAAGACTTGAATATCCCAAACACTTTTTGGGATCAACATCCGCTCAATAGCTTCTATTTTCATGGGCTGCAGTTGTGATCTGTTTGAGTTTATAACAACCCTAAGTAATCGAGTTCTTTTTTGAAAAAGTGGCATTTATTGGCTTAATTTTTAGATTCGCCGCTGCCAACCATTTGAAACTTCTCCAGATGCTCCAGATGATTGGTGAAGGTCCTACTGAAGACGTTGATATTGTCTAAGTATACTAGCACACAGGATAGCTTCAGGTCATTAAGTATTGAATCCATAGCATGCTGAAAAGTCACCGGTGTATTGCATAATCCTTGGGGCATTCTGGTCAGCTGGTATAGTCCTTGTGCGGTAATTATCGCACATTTTTACTGATCTTATATTTAGAAAACAATTTACCAATAGCCTGGAAATAAGGTCCATAGCTGAAAAGTATTTTGCCTCCCCCAGGAAATCAAGCATGTTATTGATTTGGGGCAGTGGATAGGAGTCTTTTTTAGTGATCTTGTTTAATTGGCAATAGTCAATCACTACTTGATTTGATCCATCCTTCTTTTTTACCAACAGGATTGGACTCCTCCATGTGCTTGATGATGGAACAAGTAACCCATGTTCCACTAACTTGCTTATTTCATCGCTGACCTCTGCTTCTGCTGCTCTTGAACTACAAACAGGTCTCATTCTTACCAGTGGATATTTCCCAGTATCAACTTTGTGGAGTACATTTTTTGTGCATCCTAAGTCATGATTGTTCTAAACTAATAACTTCCAATATTTTTCAAATAAACAGAGCACATCCTCCTGCTGATTCATAGTTAGATTGGCTAGCTGCTCATGATCCACCAATATGTTGACACTTTTGGTAACTCCTGCCAGCAATCTCATTTCAGAAAATGATCCAAATTCATGAAAAGCATATAGTTCTGCTGTTGGGAGCAAGTGCAAAAATGCAACAGTCTAATTTTAATCAATTTTCATTGTCTTCTCTCCCAGATTAGCTACTAGTACTTGTATCTCTTAGTGACCTGGCATTAAGATCCCTGGCGCAACCCACGGTTTAATTCTTGTTTTTTCCTCAGGGATTGATGATTTTTCCATATAGCTGTTCTGAAAGTTCCATTGTTAACCCGGTGCTAACTATGATTTGAGCCCCTGGAAGAATAGTGTTCACTGCATTAGTCTTTAGAGGTATCCCCCAATTCTCCATAATTTCCATTGGCATTGATTTTCATTTTCATCCGACTAGTCTATAGTGAATGGGTATAATACCTTCACTATAAATTAAATTGACAAAATTATTCTTCTTTGTCAGTGGAATTTCTCATTTTCATTGGTAAACCAAAGGCAACGTCTGCCTCAATATCATCAGGGTGTTTTAATCAAAATTGCATTTCACCCCATACTTCCTCAAGAACTCTGTCCTGATAAGTATATCATAGTTTGGATTGGCCAGCACTATAGCAGGAGCTGATACCATCAGTGATCTAAACTGAAGTGGTAATGCACTGTAGGCTCCACATGAGATGGTAACATCTGGTCTAGCCATTCCATACTATTTTTGGTGGTCCAAATCTGGTGAGAATTTCATACATTTCACCAATTTGGTGGAAACAATGTTGATTGGCGCTCCACTATCAATTATGGCTCAGATTCTTATCCTATTGACTATAATATTGACATAGGTACACTCCAAGTGCTGTAATAAAGTATTTACTGAATGGATAGCAGCCTTATTTGCTAAATCAAGTGTGTGGATTATTTGATAGGATAAATCAGAGAATAACTCCTTTATTGCGCTGATAGGTAAAGAAACGTTAGCCTCATACAACTTCGTTTTGATTAAGTCTTCAGGGCTCTCAGCGTATCTAACTTTCTCCACTAGCTGTTTTATGTAGGGCTGAGTGACCTCACTATCAATTTTGGGATCGATCCCCTTCACTTTGGCTCAAGTTATAGCATTAACATCCAAGTTAATTCCCTGATGGAGAGGATAGAATGAGTTGTCATCCACAAATAAATCAGAGATATCAATTTCCTCTTTCATTATGTCAGGCGGGACAGGTTTATCAGCAGTACTAGAACGTCCCTGTTCTAGACTGCTGGTCCTTTTCCTGAATCTGAACCAGTTTCTTGAGTTTGAATGAGATTAATCTGATCCTTTGGCTTCCTTTCCTGACACTGGGAATTACATGGCCTGACTTCCCGCATTGGAAACAGTGTGTTGGCAAAGTTTCCGCTCATTTTTGAACTTCAGGTTTACTTTCTGACACAACTTGACTCTCAGATTCTTTAGATAGTTCAGCAAATTTGACAATATTTTGAGCCTTCATTTAAATTACTTAAAAAGTGTGATTGGGAGCACCAAACATGGCTCCAAGAATCTTCAGATGGTCCATCATCTGAGAGGTCATTGTTTGAGTCACTAGCGCCACCACCATAATCTGATGAAATTCTTGGTAGGGCTGAAGTGCCAACTGCATGGCTATGCATGCATCAAAGTCACTTAACACATTTGCTCTCTGCCAAGATCTGAGCTTCTTGATAAAAACGGTCAGTGAAACTAGCCAGAGTCTCATTTTTGAGGATTTGGATACTCATGAACTCTTGTTTATGATTCGCCATAGAAGTAGGGCTTCTAAACTCCAACATAATGGCAGCTTTGGCTTCCACATATGACCAATTATCTCCATTGAGGTGGGGTAGCACCAGATTTTGGCAGTCTGCGCTAAGGCAGTTCATTATGGTCACAGCTTTTTGACAGTCCGCATAGCTGAACATGGTCATCTCAAATAAGCAAAAAAACGCTGGGGTGTTATCCTGGTGAAAGGTGGGAAATTTTGGCATATTTCAAAATTCCTCAGTTGCTCCACTTATAGAAGATCCTGACCCAGCTACTCAAGAAGCCATAGGAGTGACTTTGGGAGTCATTTCTGACACACCAGTAAATGGTTTAGGCATGTTTCAGGGCTGAGAGGTCTTCTCAATTAGTGTTTCACATGTCTTTGCTTCAGCCTCATTCACCTCAAATTGTTTGCAATCACATTGGTGTTTCTGCAATTCCTCCATATGCTTGGTCATTTTCGTCATCTCTTCATGAAACCGCCAGATGCGTTCTCAATCTGCTTCCCATTCAGTTTTCTGAAATAAAACTTCTTTGATGAGTTTGCCCTCTTTCCGCTTCAAAGAGGCAACTTTTCCACACAGGTCATTATTCACTATTCCTAATTGTTTGAGCATATCCTCCACCTTGATCATACGCTCTTCTAATGTACTAACATCAGCTTGAGATGCCAAGCTGAGCATATTTTCATTGACGGCCTGTAGTTCTTCACAGAGCAAATGAAGCTCTTCCTTATAAGAAATCATTATTTAAATTGGCTTTTGACAACTCAACTACCCCTGTAGTGAGCATCAATGTTAAAATCTTGGGCTTGGATGGCTCGCTTCTAGCCCTAGATCTCAACTGCACAGATTTGTGGATCCTGGCGTTGATTATTTAAATGAAATTGATAGACTGGTGCAATAATAGTATGAGGACTATTAACATTGTTGATTGTCCAAAAGCCACGTTGAGAGTATTGTCCAAGCTAAACAGGTGCTTCTACATCTTGAAGAGGTTCTTGTACTGGTAGGGAACACTTTACATATTCCCTTCTCACAGAGCCAAGTGGAGACTTGATATTACAATCTAAGGATATCTGATCCTTGCACTCTTCTCTTAAGAGTAATGTTATAACAACCAATGTTTAAACAACTAAGTTAATATCAATTTTTAGCCAGCTTTTATTAGGGAATAATTTGGGGGTTTTTATAGTTATAATCAGCACACAACTTTTCAGCTGTCCGCTGAGAATTATTTGTGCTCCTATTCTGGTTTGACCCTCAGTGTTAGGCACCAAATCTTGTTGGGTACCATTGCCTTGGGTTTCTTAGGCAGCGTAATCCTTGGGTGTTCAGTGGACCAAACAATTGGTATTAGATACATGAAACCAATTGTTTCAGCTTATGACAATTCTACTCTTCCTCCAGCATTCAAACATTTTGGTAGTTTCTGATGACTCCAATTCATTCCACTCTGAACAATTTCCTATAATTTGACTATCAGATGTTATTCCAATGTCGAATTATTGCTTGATTTTGTCAGGGATGATGCCTGACAAAATTATCATCTGTCAGCGGCCTCAAATATCATAGGGGATGATGCCCAACAATAATTCATCTGTTGGTAGCCTCAATTATCATCTGGTATGATGCCTGACAATAATTCATTAGTCAGTGACCTCCAATATCATTGGGGATGATACCCACCAATATTCTCATCAATTGGCCACTATTGCCAATCCTATACAATTATAACCAATCATCAAATATTATTCTCGGTCAAAAGGTTTTAATTATGTGGTCATCTGTAATTCTGACAGTGGGTCAACCAGAAAACCTCATTCCTCAAACCTTTTTTCCACCACATGAGGTCCAAAGCACTTTGCTGGCGAACTTCCTGAAGGGAACCTTAATATTCAAACGTTGCATATCCAATATTATTAAAAACTCACCTTGATTTTATAGATAAGAAGACACTTGCAACCTGTGAACCTCTTTTAATCATTAATTTACTTGGTCAAGCGTTCCCACACCAGATATTAAGTATCTGGATTTGTTGAAAATGTTCTTATGTGTCTGGCACTTCTGGGTGAAGGCAGGGGCTAATTTGAAATGAGGGGCTATACCTCAAGAAGGCTTCATAGTTTAAAATCAGTGGACAAGTGGGCAGCGTTATTGTACGCAAATTGCACCAGGGAAAGGTCATTAACCCAAGTATCCTGAGTGGCAGAGGCATATCAGTGAAGGTACTGCTCAAGAATCTGGTTGAACATCTCCATCTGCTCATCAGACTGGTGGTGATATGCAGTGAAATGGCACGGCATTTTAGATAGCAAGGAAGTGCTGTCCAAAGCTGGGCATTAAACTGGGGCCCCAAATCACACACCACTTCCTGAGGTAGGTCTACATGGAAATGACATTTTGAACAAAGAGGCTGGCTGTTTTCTCAAAAAGACTGATGACTGGCACAGGATAAATAAGGAAGAATTATAGTTTTGGACCAGTATCAGCAAAATTACATTAAACCCTTTAGATCTTGGAAACTCAGCATTAAAGATAACTGATACTGAGTCCAAAGTTCTTCTGCCTGCTACAGGGGAGAGAGGATATCATTATTTTCTGATATTAGACTTTGCCTGAGCAAATGTCACATAATTTATGATCCAAGATGAAATATCCTTTAAGATATCCAGCCAGTTGAACAACCACTTTACCAAATTGAGGCACTTTTTATTATCTGGGTTCCCCACCATTAAGTATCGTGGTGTGAAAATAACTTCTTCACAAGTTATTGAGGAACTTATATTATATTATGAATAAAATTATTCCCTCCTTCAGCGAATAGTGGGTACACTTATGGGCTGAAGTACCATATGATCAAACAACTTCAGACCCTTCAAACAGGATGTCTGTCCAGCCAATACCTAAGAAATTAAAGGCACATCTGGAGTCCATCCACCATAGAAATTTCAGGAGGAGCTATGGCTAAAATCTAGGCAGGTGGGATCACCATATTAGCTCCTGTGCCGCTTCCTGAGTAGTACTTAAGGAGGGGGTATGACTAAAAGATCTGGGAGCACATTAAGGGTATCCTTTATGAATTTAAAATTGAATATGAAGCTACAAAGGTCGCAATACATCTGGGCCTAATGATTTGCCAACTTCTGTGGCTTCTGGAAATATGCAAGTGTTTCAGAGTCCACCTTGACAAACATTTAATGACATGTTCCTTGGAGAAATACAATCAGTATGTGAGCGACCATGGCACATCAGTAAGCTCCTTGTCATAGATAGCCCATGACCTCTCTGAGGAGAACTTACGCAAGAAGTAGGTGATATTATGCTCCAATCTGTCATGATCCTGAAGCAAGACAGCCCCCACCGCAGCTGCAGAAGAATCTTATGTCATTATAAAAAGCTGGGATAGATTGGCATTCTTAAAGATAGGAGGCGCCATGAATAATTCATTAGTAGCTTCAAATGCACGTTAGCAAGCTTCCATCCATTTGAAAGGGACTTTTTTCCTATCAGGGATGAAGAGGCACCACCAACTGCAAAATCTCAGGAGATAATTTAATTAATAAAATAATGTTACATAATAGACTCCACAGTTGTTTCTTGGTAGTAGGCATGGGCTATCAGAGTATAATCTTGAGTTTACTAGGTGGATTTCGCACCCATCTTTCAGTACCAAGTTACCTAATAAGATGACTTCTAATTTGAAAACTCACACTTTGAAGGCTTCACATACATATATGATTTCTGCAAAGCAGTAGTGCCGCCTCCAGGTCCTTCACATGCTGATCATGAGTGGGAGAGTGTATGGAGATATCATCAATGTATGCTTCCACACAGGTGAAGCAAAAATCACCCAGAGCGTAATCAATCATACGCTAGAAGGTGGCAGGCGTGTACTTAGGACCAAATAGCATTAAGAAGAACTGGAAACCCCACTTTTAGTTTGAATGGCCATAAGCCATTCCTGGCCTTCTGCTATTTGGATTTGATTGAAGGCGTTCACAAGGTCAAGCCTAGAAGACCCCTTGTACTTTGCAATCTCCTAGCTGAAGGTTTGTTCTAAAGGAATGGTAGGATCATGCACCTTAATATTATTCAAATGGGCATAATTTATGCAAGGGCACAAGTACCATCAGCCTTTTGAGCAAAAACTATTGGGGAAGCAATGGGAGGGGCTTCCATACTACCCACTCCTTTTTGGAGCATATCATTTTACCACACTTCCAGGGTCTTGTCTTCCTGTTCCATATGTAGGTATATGGAGAAGCTAATATTAGTAAATTCACTGTCAGATGGAAGGTCATATTGTACTCAGAATGAGGTGGGAGGTGAAAAATATTTTCCAGATTGAAGATATATTTATACTGAAACAACCTGGAAGAAAATCTGGGTTTAAATCAGTAGGTGAAGGAGTTGCCATGATGGAACCCACAGCTCTGGCAGAGGAGAATGTATCAATGATCTGGAACTTGCCACACGAGTGCTCATTCTCAAAGGACAAGAGGTTGAGCTCCAGGTTAATGCTCACTTGTTGATGACACTACCAACTTACCCCCAAGAATGACTGGGGATAATAGATCTGGCACCGTGGCAAACCAGTCACAGAAACCAATATAATGCACAAAGAAGAAAACATAACGTCTCACCTCATAACAAGTCATAGGTGTTGAAGAAGCGCCCAATGAAGAAGATCCTAAATCAAGGTCTAGATATAGATTAGATCCTGAGCAACTTTTAAGCTCATAAAATTTTCCAGCTGCTACTGTATCTAAGAGAGCCTTGACAGAAACCTTATGGGGTTCTAAATTAATTTCAAATAAAGAAAAGTAATCATAATATTATTTTACTGCAATAATATGGTACTTACCTGGTGGGGAGGAATTAATCTCCATAATATCCACTGGGCTAATTTCAAGGGAAGGAACCGTTGCTCCAGCTAAATGGGCAACCTTAACTTCTGCCTGTTGTACTTCAGACAACAGAGGCACCAATGGATTTATAACCTTCTGGTTCACAGAGGTATCCGACTCAACAGAAGATGTCATACCACCAGAACAAATAAATGTGGGGGTGGAGGAGAGAAAGATGGAAGCAGGAACAAGCAACATACCTAAATTTGGGACCCACCCAAGCTGGACGTGCTGTGGGGAGAAAGATGAGCATAAACAGTTACACTTGAGACTAAGATACCAGCCAAGTTACCTGGGTCAGAAGATAAACCTTAACCATGGCATTAGAATTTAGATTCAAGGAACTGGGTAACCTTCCAAAAACTGCCAAATTATCCAATGGCTGAACGTTCTGCTGATATAAGAAGACCAACGTGCCACCCCACTTACAAAGAAGGGTGGAGAAGGATAAGAATTGGGTTACTTATTATGTTATGGAACATGGTGATATAAACAAGGCTGCAATGCCACCCATTATGTTTTTGCCCAAAGCAACAGACAGACTAAGGCTGGTACAACTATCCACATGGTTTGATATAAGGTGAATAGGGAAAAATGCCTACATCTTCCAGACAATTCCAAAATTGAGCCCCATGGCTGGAAATTAACATTGCAAAATTCTTAATTTGATGGTAAAATTGGGAAAGTAGAAGATGTTATTCTATTAAAACTAAAGGGGAGTGGTAAAAAATGTAGTAATAGAAAATATGTTTAGACTGCTGCCTTATAAGCCATATTAATGTGGGATAAGAGGAGGGGTGCATTAATGCCATTGAATTTATTGGCAATTGAGTTTTGGTGGATTGTCACACTATTACATCTTTGAGGCTGATTTTGATCTAACCTGATTTACCAGATGGGTATCAAAAATTTTACAAAAGTATAGGAGGTGTAATTCTGCCTAGCAAGCTGGCAACAATTTGTTTGACAGCTAATGGTTTGTGCCCAAGGCCAAGGCAAGTAATGTAAGTCACATTTTAAATTGAATAGTTTGGCACACCTGATCCTATTGAGGTTAGGCTCACCTTTACTAGCAACAAATAGGGAAGTCAAGTGGGTGATTTTGAATCTTACAATGGATTTGGATAATTCAATTTAATAACTATCAATTTGCTAGCAATAATAAAACCTGAACTAGGGGCAAATGATGTCTGATAAGGTGGGGAGCTGTGATCTTCTTGTTAGCAATGGCTTCTGGCCACCTTCTTCTGACACAACCCTTGATCTTCTCCATCAGCTCCTTGGTAGTGGAAGAGGAAGAAAAGGGGAAACCCTTCAGGGGGCAGGCAGTTACCCACCTCTCATCTACCATATGGGATAAATCACACTGGATGATGTGGGGGTGAAGTAGCCTTCTTTACCCCCTTCTTGGTTATAAAGAGATATACCTCACAATTGAGGTGCAGGGGGTGCTCCTCAGAACTTACAATCAACCCCAGCTCAAATATATGACCAATAGAGATGATCCAAGACCCCTGCTGTCAAACCAATATATAAATGCTATATAATTTCATGAGCCACCATCTTCTGCATCCCCCAGGTGTGGCAGAAGGTTGTCTGTTAATTCAATCCTCACTTACAGGGTTTGGCATAGGTGGCAAGGCAAAGGAATCCAAAGTGATAAACTTAAGAGTTTTTATCTAGTAAAAAACACTTGTGTGAGGCAAGCTAAAGGGTGACTTAGAAGATTCAAACTGGGATCTATTAAAAGTTGGGGATGCTTTTTATAATGAACATCAGGGAATTAGCACAGGGCTGAGGAGAGAACATACCAAAAAGTTTGGCAAAGTTCTATGGTGCTTGTTAAAATTAAAACTTTTTTAATTTGGTAGCTCATCAACATACAACTGAGGAATCTGGCGTTGCATGTCAAGGGAGAGTTACGCTGAGCTCTGAAAGGTAAGCTTTGAAACATAGATCATATTTTGATAAGTACAAAATGCCACAATTGACTTAAATCAACTCATGGCACATAGGATTTCAGTTTACCTTCAAAGGTACCCTAATGCCATTACTCATGCAAAGATTAATTTTAAAGGTTGCACCTGGAAAAGGCTTCCCTATATATTCTTCAATATGGTTCCTACATGGTTAGCTTTTTGGGTGCTTTAATAGTTTAGTAAATTCCATAATCCATATATTTACCAACTATTCATGTAGGCAATACTGACAGTAGTAACTGCTAGTTCTCACTTTAAGTTTTTGGAGGGTCTAGGCAAGATTGCTACTGCCCTAGATAATTAAAGCTTAAACCCAGAAAAGAACTATAATTGTTAAGCATTGGCGTTGAGTCACCTTGTCCACATGGGTCCTCAATCTATTGGCTGTCCATGGACCCATTAGTAACGCTGATAATCCGGTTAGTCTCATTGGGTACTTGTCTTTTGTTTGGTCATCTCTTTTATATGTGCAGCTTCATTTCTGGCAAAGGATGCACCATCAGGCTTAAAATTTAGCTTGATTGATGGGCAATCAATATAATACCATGCCACCTTAATGGGTTTAAAAGCTACTGAGGTTCCGCTACCAACTCACATATAGATCTAACTAGAAGGTGGGTTATAAAAAGCTAAGTTTCTATAGTATAGTTTACAACGTTAAATTAACGGATTTAAATACCAATGTAAGGAAAGTTCTTGTTTTAATGGTCAGCTAGATATCCCTAATAACTTTAATCTTAAGATGGCCACTAAACTATGTAATACGTAATGGTATAAGTTTCATTATGGACGCCTGGTGGATAATCCGGTACTAATGATTAAAGTAAACTCAGGATGGTCATCGCTATCAACTCACCCAAAGTAAGTGGTGTGGGTACCACTCAAGAGGTTAAGCTTAAGCCCGGGGGTAAACTTGACCCTAGAATATCATCAAAGGTTATCTATAGACATGGTAAGGTAGTGAGAAGGATAAAAATTCTCATCAGGGAGTTTATGGCCCGGGACAGCCTACAAGTGACCCTGGACATAGGGTTGCTATGATACTCAAATTTTTGGTAGTTTATCCAGACAATCAGGCAGGTTAACTAAAATTTTTGATAGCCAATCTGAGGGCCAAACTGATCCCTAATGGTAAAAGTTTGACCCCAGATACTCAAAGCAAGACAAACGTACACCAATCCAGATGTATTTACTATTAAAAGCTATCTAGCTGATGGATGTGTGCTACTGCCCAACTCTCACACCCCCCAATTACCCCAGAATGGTTTGCCTAGAACAGTGATTCCCAAAGCGGCCTGTAAGGACTCCCAGGGGGCCCGTGGCAGATAAAATCAATTTGGGGGGTCTGTATAGACCAATTTGATAACCACAGTTTTAAAATGAATATCTGAATAAATTTACTTTAAATACCAAAAATGCTTTATATTTTAGTTAAATGCTACCCTTCAAGCCATCGGAGTTAGATTTTAAAATTTTGCTTAAAGCCGTGTAGAGTTATTACACCTGGGGTCCACCCTCAAAACCGATGCGATGAGAAGGGGCCGGTCACCAAGCTAAGCTTGGGAATTGATGGCTTAGAGGAGCCAAACGTAATCGAGGCAAAAGGCTGACTCATCCTAAACCGAAGTAGTAAGTCAAGGTAAAACTGACTGAGCTATAAAAGATCACAAATTCTAAAATTAAATTTTTTTAAGTTCGAGTATAGCTAGACTTGGTCGAGTTTAAATGGTAACCATCTGAAACCCTTGGTGGAAATAATACCAAGCATAGTTGCATAAGCGAGAAGAAGACTTCAAATGGGGCTCAGAATCCGTCTGAGAACAAAAACTCCAACTTACACTGGTTCAAAACTATCAAGCAAAGAGAGGTGTGACCCCAGTTTTAACAACTATAATGCAGGATTTCAAGCAGTTTCACAGTCGGAACGGTTTATTGGGACGTTTGCAAATTTTAGTCACATTACCACCAACCATTACTTAAGCGAGCGGGGGCAAAGTAAGCGAAGCGGAAACCTCTACGATGGGTGAGGCCACCCAAAATTATCAAGACCCTATACCCGCTATAAAAAGGTAGAAGCTACGGTTTGACAAAATTGGCACCCCGGTAGGAGATAAGTTTAAACTGAAAGGCCATAACAGAAACTTCAAATTCCTATCAGACCACCAAAGTGATTGATTTAACACTTCACTGGCTAGAAATTTTATTAACCCGTACCCTTTCTGGGTGAGCTCATCTACAGCGACCCTTTGGATATCCTATCACTTCACAACGAGATGGATTCAGCCCTAAGCTGATGAGATGATTTAATTCCATCATATATTGGTATATAACCAACCACATCTGGTATCATAAACGCATTTGGACAAATAACACAATATGCGGCTAACCATCCAAGTCTAACCGAACCCTCGCGACTTTAATTCGTTTCAAACCTAACCCCACCTCACACCTTAACCTTAGATGATGGATACGCGTAGCTTCATGAGCGGGTGCGCATCTTTGCAAGCGCCCCGAGGGTAACTGGTAAACCAGTGGGTAGAATGGGGATAGATCTCTTTGAACCTACCCCCATCTCATACGAGGACCGATCAGATGCATCCCAAATGGCGTAAATTTCCACCATCGGTACCTACCGCCCAGTAATCTCGCTTAACTTGATCCAACCAGATGCTTTGTATTGGGTTAGAGGGGGAGCCAATAAGAGCTCATCGAAGTCAAAGGTTGGATTAACCAACTGGAATCTCGGTAGTTTAGAATGGCCTTTTTAACATGTTAAATAAAAACCAAGCCAACAAGCGGTATGCTTAAACCTATGCTAGACCCCTGGTAAGGCTTACGCTCAGCTGTACCATTCTTATATCTGACTCAAACATTCAATTTGAATCGCTTCCCTTAAAAAACGCCACTCGCCTCGGAGGTTATAGGCCTATAAAGGATATGCGGTCACTGAAGCTGATCTGCCAACTAGCCCACTTGATGTACGCCACTACCAGTTATAGCTTCCGCGCTTAGCCAATTACAACCTTAAAGGGGTAACCCATTGAAACTTAAATATGGATAATCTAGCTCTAATGTAACTTGGGAGCAAATTTTTAAACGCTTTGGAGCGAAAGACCTCCAAACTCATGAGGGTAGATTATTAGGTTAACATCTACATCCATTTGACAACTGTTATAAAATCACCCATATCGGCAACTATAACCTATTCCCCTCCCCTTTGACCCATCAAACCATCTCTATCAAAGATTTCCAAAATTACTTGAACGATGGGTGCAAACTCACCCACGCTCAGTTCATTTGACATGGTCAGTTGATTACAACCATCCTAGGGCTTGCATCGAGGAGCACGAGGGCTCAAGAGTTAAATGTGAAGCCAAAGGTACGCCGCCTTTAATCCACTAAGCTTTACCACTTAAGTGGAACACAAAAATGGTTAAAGACAAATTGAGAACCCCACATTGGCAGATTTATCCCAAGATTTGCAAAAAAGAAGTAAAAGATGCGTAGCCTAGAATGAGTACCTTTAAGCGGCTAGGAAAAGTTCAACCCCAACTATTCTAATATCGCATGCCAACGCGACCAGGCGCCATTAGAAACATAGCTGAGCTTTTATTCATGACCGGTACTGGGAAGGGGACAAACTTTGGCCAACGGGAACTACATCAGCACCAAGGCCTTCGACTTCAGGCGAGGGTGGCGGGTCAGGAAATCAAACTTGCGGTAGGCGTGGATTAGGTCGAGGAGCAGGGACGTGTGGGCGATGCCATATAGGAGGGTGGTGGCAAAGAAGAAGTTGGCGTTGGCCGAGCGGGTGATGATCCACGCGTGCCAGAACACCGGCCCAAGCGCAGCATTCGCAACGAGGAGGCCGGCGACAAGAACCTTCTTATCCATAACTATAAGGCCAATTTAGAAGGTGCAAATTTAACCACGTTTGGCCACTTAAAACTTCTAACTGGTCAAGCCTCATCTTCACCCAGAAAGTAAAGTAACAGTCTAAAGGTTAAATGCTATATCCAGCCAACGATACAAACCCAAACGTTTCACCCTATAAACTCTCCAAAGACTTATAAGGAAATACCCTAAAAGGATTAACCCACGCCTAAGGTTGACGCAAGCCCACTTTAACACAAACGACACGGGGTCCATAAAATTTAAGAAACTAGGTGGCTAAATCAGCGAACACTTACACGGGGCGAGGGTCGAAAAGATCGGGAGCAAGGCCATGTAGAGGGAAGCGTCCGCCAGCGAGGGGTACGACTTGTAGATCGAAGCCAACCCCAACTGCACCACCAAAGGGACCATGGGGTGGTCGCTAGAGGTTAGCCTAAGCGGGCGGCCTACCTGAAGCGATAGCAGAGCGGGATGCCGATAAACGCGTGGATAAAGTGGAACGCCAGCAGGAAGTAGGTCCGAAACTGGCGGAACATCTCGATAAAAAAATACCAGAACAGGCCCACGTTGGGGGTCAAATCTTGGATCCAGACCCTACCCGATTAGCCCCAAGCCACCTTCGTAACCTACAGCGTGCCGTATACGGAATGGGCGTACTGAAACGAACCCGAGACCCCATACGCCATAAGAGCGAACAGCCCCGAGAAGGCCCCAAACAAAAGGATCGCGCTAACGAACTTCAACTACACTATTAGCCAACCCACGGCCGCATACCAAATCAAGCCGCCTATCCTCTGGATAAACGAGAAGGTAAATCGGAACGAACAACGCCACCGGAAACAAGCTGATGTGAGACGCTAGGGAGAGGAAAAGCATGGCCAACGGTAGGTTGCAACGAACCCCGGAGAGAATCGCCGCTAAAATCGCAAAGTTGTTAAAGATCACGGTCGACAGCGAGAAGCATGAGAGCAGCGTGTAAGGGTTAAACAGGTAGGCCGCCGGGAGAAGGGCGGGGTCAAACCCTAACCTCTGGTCCGGAGTATCGTGGGCGGGCGCCCTTTTGACACCCGCGGGAAGCACGAACGGCGTGGTGTCAGTGACGGCATACTTGAAGGCCCGGGGGTGATACCCAACGCCGATCTTCCAAACCATGTAGCCCGCGAGGAGGTCCAACAGTATGTAGACCAGATAGAGCGCCACCTCACTCAGCTGCAGCAGATTGGAAAACAGCCATAGATAGAGCGGGGTCTAGGCACCATCAGCTGTAAAAAAACCCAATCGGTACCTGCCGAAAGATGGACCCTTCAAACGGCGAGATCCCATGGGTGTACAGAAAGATCCCTTCCCTTACTAAAACCGGTGTCAGCCAAGTAAACTCCAAACCTTTGAAAGGTTTGATGCTCGGGATGGCGAATAGCCTCCCCTTCCCACCCAACCGATGCCAATATAAATTATAAACGGGAAAACGCAACCAACAATAACTTAAGGTGAACCCGCGCCACAGGCAACATACAACTTTACATGACGCAGACCACCCAACCAAACACAAGTCTACACGAGCTATCCAACCCATAAATAAGACCGCCCAACCAAGCCCACGTCTACCTGAACTATCCAACATGAAAACAAATACTAAACAACACTTTCCAGCGTCACCAAAAAGGGTTGGAACCCCAACCAAGGGTGGAACAAGGAAATTAAACTTCAAACCAACCCCCAAAACCCAACCCTAGAAGCAAAAAGATTACTCAAAGCCAACCCCAAACTTCGCACCCAACCGTAAAAGATAACCAAAAAGTGTACAAAGATTAAAAGATAAAAACCAATTACCCGACTTTAAACTTGTCACGGGGGTGACCAGCTCGATGCGGTTCTGCAGACCGGGCAACGCGGACCGAAACAGGCCTAACCCCACCACCCGAACCAAGGCGCCAAGGATAAAGATCTTGGTAGGGAAGTTCATCACCTCCAACCTCGGTTCAACGGTTGAAGGAAGTCCGATCTCCACGCCACCGGTCGGTGAAGGTTCCGATACCATCCTTCGTTATGGAGTCACAAGTACAACTCAATTTTATACCGCAGAGGTAAGCGTTAGGGGTGGACCTGGTATCTGTTTGCTCAATCTCACCAAAAGCTGGCGTGGGTCCGACCCGTGAAACGTGTAGTTGGATTAAATCGATTCGAACGATTTTGTTGATGGGTACGGTTGTTGATTGGTTATAGAATTCATAGCCTTAAAGGTATGAAGGGTACCACCTCTGAATATATGGGCTCACGAATTTTTTTACTATTTTCATATCATTTTTTATTTGCAATTTTTTTACAATTTTCGCAAATAACCTTTCACTATTTTCATGGCGTTCTTTTCAGAATTTTATCAAAAAAAGAAAAAAGAAAAAAAAATTATTTTATCATAAGCAATCTTTGTAAGCCATAGCTTTAATGCAATTGTCTCTCATATAACTAAATACCCTTTTAGATCTTCACTATTTATCTTGACAACTGAAGCAAGTACAAGCTGTTTAAGTTTGCCATCATAACCTTCCCCAAATTTACTTCCCGCTATACTATTAATTTTTGTGAAACTTTTATTCAATTGGGTTTAGCGTATAACTATATGGCGATAATAAAAATTCTAATCAAGTTTGCCAAATTTATCTCTTGGAAGATTGGCATGATGGATTCTTGCATCCTCCATCAAAAAGGTTAAGTTTTTTAACTTACAAGTTTATCCCATACTAAAAAAAGTTTATAGGAAGTTGAATGCATTATTTCTATATTTATTAAATTATTGTAATATAGTAAAAGGCCATGTAAAATAATCAGATTATGCAAAAATAGTAAAATCATGTGAAAATGCAAAAAATGCTGTAAAAGTAAAAGGCAACATGAAAAACTATAATTGACTCATGCCTTTAACCACTCACTTTATTATCCCAACCTATAGGTCCATCAGCTGATGTCTACATCATTATCCCAAAAGTTTAAGGTGAGTTAGTATGCTAAATATATTTTCTATTAACCCATCTAAATTTAATTTTAATTTTGTTGCCATATCAACTACTAGATAGCAGCTCACCATGGCACATTTCATCAGATCTACATGCCACAAGCTTAATAATTATTTGTAACTCACAATGATCACTTCTCATTTTACAATTATATACTCTGTAGTATGTTTTCAGTATCAAAGTTGGCACTTGGGCTTTAGATTTCATCTGCACAGGTAGTTTGCATCAAATTAAAGACTAATCTGTTTGATGACAGAACCCTTAAGAAATGAAATAAATCTTGTGATTGAAATAAGATTTTTATTATAAACTAAATAAGGTACGCTATAGTCTCTGAATACTGACAGTGGCTTAGAAGCTCACAGATAAGTCTCTGGGTAGTTGTTTGTGGGCTTGGGAAAAGCTGTTGGAAAAACCAGATCCCCTTAAAAAGTGACACTCCTTCCATTATATACTTCCTAAAATATCCAATTCCTATTGGTGCCAGATATCTGGTAAATTAATTTGCAATTAAGTTATTGAGTTATTTGTATAAATGTTTAGAAGACACAGGGAGACTAGTGCTTTAGTCTCAAGGAATTACACCTTAATAGCAATTGTTCTTCTACAAGAATATTCTGGCAAATGGCTGAGAATAAATACTAACACTACAATAATGGTTTTGCGCTGGTGTGGTGGTAAGGGAGATGATATAAAGTAAGTGATTCAAGTTTATATAGCTGCAGGGCTGAGTTAAATTAATGTTAATCCAACAGTCATGATTTGCACCAGCAGAATGTTAATTCATACCTCATGACCTGATTTTTGTCTAAATTATGGAGATAAGGAGGAAGTAAGAAAGACTAAAGGAATCAAGTTGGCATCCCTCCCTGATCTCAGATATATCCTGGATCAATGCTGGGTTAATGCTAAACAGGTTCAGGTTGATACTAAGAGGGTGATGAAGATGCTCAAGGTGTTATATCAATGGTGCAGAAAATAATGAAATATAGTTTAAATAAGGATGGATCAGTATATTTAATTTTTTAGTAAGGGTTGAATTTGTTCTCAAGGTACAATATTACCAAAAAAGAAGATATTTGTCCTGTTTTAGGCCTCAGATTTATGCATACTTAAGGTATGAGAATACCATTGATGGTAGTCTCTCATTATTGGCTATATATGATCAAAGCCTTGACAAAACAATCTTAGATCATCATCCTAACTCTTTTATAGCTGTGTTGGTTTAACCAATCTCTCTTTTGGTCATCCTTTCTTTGAATAAACTATTATTAACCAAAAGATGATATCTTTTTCTGATCTTACCTTTTACTTTCTTATGGAGGCATTCCTCTGTATAATAAAGATTATAAGGTTGACCTTGTTCCAAGTTAAGGGTTCACCCCAACTTTAATAGTTATTTTTGGAGAGTTAGAGCCACTCTCCTCACAGGTGAGAATTCAATTGTAATATCTATACTACCTTTGATTGATATGGTGCCCAAAGAAGTCTATATAACTTTTCAGTTGGTGATAAAGCCCAATAAAATTAATAGTTACTTAGTACATATCAGCTTGAGTGTAGAGAAAAATCAATTGAATTTTAGATTTTTATTTTTTTAAGTTTAAATTAAGTAAGTAATTAAATAGTTTGTTCCCATAGTTGGTCAGACCAAATCTCTACAGTTGATACTATATCTAAACTGTATCTTTTGTTACTGTAATCTGCCTTAGTATTTGAAAGTATAGGTGATAAAATTTCTGTAAACAGTGCTAAATTTGTTATAAATGGGAGTAACCCAGCATTATCTGTATTGTTATCTAAGGATAGTGTACAAGTAATTAAAATCAGTATTGCTGGTGTGAAAAATCATTATACTGATTGTGAGCATCCACATCTAGCCTCACCCCACCATCCATTTATTGTCCATCTACCTGTAAATTGCAAATCTGATTAGGGTTATCAAAATTGGAGTAATTATAAATTGTCAATCTATCAACATAAATATTACTAACAAGACTGGTAACTACAGTTAACAAAACCATTAGAAAAGCTATACTTGAGTGGTTAAATAATCTAAATGTTTAATTAGCAATTACCTTGCAGAGTGCTATAAAGAAACCAGACATATGTCAGCACTAATCCAAATATCACAATATCAAACACTTTTACTTCTTAAACCAATAATTAATCTAAATTTTCAAAGCAGAATCTATCTATAATCTTATGATGCTAAAATATATGATAAGCCAGATCATACAAATCAAATCCTCTTTAAAAGTTTGCTATCTAAAAATCTTTCCAAAAAGTTTCATAACATTTAACTTCTGAATGAGATATAACCATTGATGATAGTCACCTTAAATTTGAAGGACATCTGATGTGGATTTAATATATACCCCTAAAGCAAGCAATGTTTGGCACCAAGGATGTATGCTTTTGTTTATCAAAAACTTGGTTATATTTGAAATTTGAATATATATGGGTTGGGTAACTACTTTGACTCCTGGATACTCTGATATTCCACCATTATCAAAGTTTTTGTGGCCCTTGTATAACCCCCCTTTGATACATGATAAATTCTCTCAATGGACAACTTATACAATTACCCCTCAGCAGCTAGTTTCTTCATATATAAAAACTGATGTATATGCCCTAATGAATTTAACCATAAATGTGTATCACCCAGTTGAAAAATGTAAATCTTAAAAAAATTTATTGATATAAGGGTAAAGTTAAAGTAGTGAAGATGAAAGGCAAAAGATATGTGCCCTGTTGTCAACAGTCCATCCATTGCAAGTGGTGATAGTGGATAAAGGCAAAACTCAGATGAATAAACTGCAAAAAATGGTTGTCTACAGTGACACAATGGGTGGTATGATATAGATGATCATAACCTTGCTAAAGATGCAACACCAAAGGAATGGTAGCTTAAGCATGACAAGAAAATTCCGTCTATCTCCTCAACCTTGATTTATGGAATCTGTACATAATATAAAAAATAAGAACAAAGTATCATCATGAGTACTTTCTCTCTATTGTCAACAAAATGATGAGTAGATATCATACAAAGAAAACTTTCCACATTAGTTGCAAGCTCTAAATCAGATCCATCAAATTTTAAGGTTAACCACATCCTGAACTGCTTTCCTCCTTTGAAAAAAATCATACTAGTCAGTGAGCAGCGTGCAACTTTGATTTTTACCATATGAAAAAAGATAAAAGTAAATCCCATCTTTAAGGCCCCAACTATAATTTCGCTCTTTGGTTCAACTTTTGATTCAGAGTATATTACTAATAACAAATATATAAGAAGGTGATACTATAAGTCATTCTATTAGATCATTTTTTATAATTGTAATTTTTTATTTGATAGGGGGTGGAAGGCGAGTTGGTAGGGCATACGGCTACCAACCTGAAGGTTGCGGGTTCGATTCCCGCCCTTCGAACATCGATCGGGGTGCCAGCCAAAGGAAGCTATTGGCGGTTAGTAGGTCTAATAACACGAAAACCTTACCCATGACGTAACCAAAAAAATTTGAGTCCCGATCTGGAGGTGGAAAAACTTTCTTCGAAGTGGTTGACCCTGTTCAGGTTTCATGTCGTTTCTTTCTTTTGGTAATGCCTGTCCCCTGGTCAGCTTGCCTCGGTTAAATAAAATAAAATTTATTTGATATGGGCTCAAAGAATCTATAATTATTATGATTATTCTACCTCTTGTAATCAAGTTAACCTAGCATTTAGCATCATGTATAATGAACATGCACTTTTTTGACTACATTAGGGCCTCTATATATTAAAAATTTAATGAATTCTAAGAAAAATTGGATATACCTATTTTTTTTTTTAATAGATGGTCCTGGATATACCTATTTTAATATACAGAAACCTATTCTTATATCACATGTAGGTTAAGATGAGTACTGAATATTTTTTAATAATCATGTATAGGCCTATAAAGTATTAAATAAAAAATTAAACCTGGTAGTCGTGGGACTACCGGTAGACATGGAATCATGGACAGAATTATGCTTTGGGAAGGAATGAAGGATTGGTTAAATAGTTCCCGAGATATTTAAGTTTTAGTGGAGCGCTTTAGAAATTTTCGGCGCAAAAACACCCTCCGAGACAAAGCCTGGAGGTGACTGAAGTCAGTTGTCAAAATTCTCAGTACTATTGGTGGAAGGGGGCCGAGTGACTATCACCTGACACCTGGTTTGCTGGGATTGGTTGAGCGGTTCGTGAGATAGTGGTATGCTGAAAGTACATTAAAACATAACGGTCGATTTTCGCGAAACGTGCGGGTAAGACATTACATTCTTATGGATTCCATGTCAAAAACTTTAGTTTAACAATTATTTGCAAGAAGGCTTCTGAATACCCGCTGAACAAAGTTTGAAGAAGCTTAGTTGTAAAGTGGTTGCATCTGCTGAGGAATTATACAAAATGGGGACCACTATAAATCAAATTTGATGGTTCACTTTTTCTGAAATATAGAAATTAATCTTTAAATACAATTATCTTTCAAGTTAAATATTATATTGCTCAAAAAGGGTTTATTAATAGAAACATTTTTGATATAAAGAAGTAAAATATGGAGGTTATTGAGTTTTTTCTTTATTTTAGAAGATTGGTTTCTTCTAAGAGATATATATATATATATATATTAGTTTTAATAGCACCAGCGGAACATCCTAGTAGACTTTTATCTCAAGGCAATCTTTTGATGTAATTGAAGTCATCTATTAAGCAAAGCACTTCTATAGATGCAGGCAAAATCTCTTGGCATAATTGGACATCTTTTCAAAGCAAATTTCTGCTAAATGTGCAGGCAAAATCTCTAGTTGAAACTAAGCAAAGTTTAAATGACTAAAGATAGATGAAATCAAGCATAACTTTGTTAAGAAAATAGTAGCACTATATAGTGCTGAGATAAAACAAAGATCAATTTAAGATAAAGGGAAAAGATGAGATTAATGGGCATAATATGGATATAGCTTAAATATCTAGGAATTCAACATAAAGGATTTTATTTCTAGCGTTGCCTTAGTCTGTCTGATTACTAGGAGGAGATTTATCAGACAGCTCTTCATTGTACTTCATGGAACAATAGTGTATTGCCTGAGTACAATAATATTTATATAACATCAGGAAGCTGATTTGAATTGTATATTGCTAGATAGCAATGCATTGGAAATTCTAAGAGAGGTAAATTTTGATCAAGATTTCACCTTTCAATAGTAATTTAATTTGTGAATTAAAAATGTAGTTCGTTGGAGTGTATCACCCAGTGGAGTATTAGATGGTGAGTCATCCTAGATAAGTTTAATGAGGTGTTTTAGCATTATAAATCATATAAATAGTTTGTCATGCTGATTTAATCCTATCAGTTAGTGGAGCGCTGAAAATTCGATTATCCTAAATTTGTTTAGTTTTAATTTCCATGTTATAGATCATTTGATGCTATATAAATTAATATTAATATTCATTTTGGGCCGTTAGCCCATTAGAGTATCAATAGATAGATAAATAAATAAATAAATAAATAAATACAGGACGAGAGTGCCTAAGTAAATATCTGCATCAAAAGCCCAAGTTAAGGCTTCACACCTACAAGGGAAAATCCTGACATAGGTCCTACTGTACCTGTAGTTTAATTAAAAAACTGGTTAAAATCAATCATGTTGTCCCCTTAGGATATATGTTGGAAGTAAGATATGCAAAATATATAGTAGAAACTTACATATCCTGTAGATGATGTGTTGAGAAAGTATTTAATTAACCTAAAGACTGTTAGAGTGTAATAACAATCATCTGTAGATTTAAAAGCTATAACTATCCTAATATAGATGTAAATGTCAAATTCTAGAGTTCTATCTTTCAATTTAATTTATAACTTGCTATAAACTCCAAATCTAACAATTTTCCAGTATCATATAGCTCAAAATTCAGTTACCATATTCCAGTTAAAATCATGTTACACCTTTATCAATTAATTTGATGCATGTAAAACCAACTAGTTATTATAAGCAAGCTACAGTTCTCAGTGACAAGCCAAAAAATCATAATCTTTTGGTAAATGCTCTAAATGATACAGATGAGATGATTGTACCAAATTTCTCAATTGTAAGCTAATGCATCAACTACATGAACTTCTATACACTTTAGAGGGCAAGAGAACATATGATATTATGTAAATTTACACAGCCATACTACCTTTCATACTATAGACAGATAAGATTTCTATAAACTTTGATCTTTGTCATAAACTCTATGGACCTTTGTGATTCTTAATATCTAGTATAGGGTAATAATAGCTAATGGTAAAGAGGGATCAATGTAATGTATTTGGTAGCTAAAAATTTATAGCTATTAAGCTTTCTAATAAAAGTTTACTTATTATTTCTTTAAAATTGATATAAAAATGACAAAACTTAATATTATAATAAATCTATTAGTATTATTTGTTATAATTAGGGTAAACTACTTACAAGACATCAGCAATATTAATTATATCATATAATAAGAAGTAATGAGTGTTTATGATATGCTAGGGGATTGTTAGCTTGACAAGTAAATTATGCTGCCTTCAACCCATTTTAGCTTAGGTTCACCTGCAGCGCTGCTTGTATAATAGACATAATCAGCTAATACAAATTCTATTTTTAACTAAATGATTATGATTTTTATAAAATATGGAAAGAATTAGTGACACCAAGATAAATAACAATTGATTATAGATATAATTGACTTAAAAATTATATAGAAACTTTGTGCCTTTTTTCTAGTTTATGTTATAGTTATTAGAAATTTAACTAAAGTTTATAATGATATTACTCAATAATTCATAATTGACTGATTAGCTATAATATGTAGATACTGCACAAGGCTCTCAAGCGGTATTAAGATAAAATTTGCCATTAAAACTCTTTAAATCAAACATAGTACTTACTAATAATCATTTACTTTACTATCTTAAAACTTTCTCATAGTGTATTTTATTACTAGTGATACTTCATAAGTTTGATTAGGAAGTAGAAAGGTCTTATATACAGGGAGATAGATAATATGATGTACAGTAAAGCCCCAATTATTCACAGTGCCCTTGCCACCCAATTCTGTGGATAATTAGGGCTTCACTGTAATGAGTTTGCTTGAATTTGGAACTGATCATATTTAAGCTAACTGTGAAGCTTCAGCTTTGATTGCAGTAAAAATTTATATACAGTAAAGCCCCAATTATCCATGAGATTGGGTAAAAAAGGCACTGCGGATAATTGGGGCTTTACTATATATATAGTTTAACTAGTGCTAATGGGAGCTATATAGTTTTTTAGTTGGTTTTGGATAGCTAAAGATATATATGCAGAGATCTAGCTTAAAATCTTATAGAAATCTTTGATACCAAAAATATTAGATCTATATTATCTTTAAAATACTGGTCTATATGATTAGTATAATAATCTAATAAGTTTAATTGCACTTTAGTTATACACTCTAGGCTAGACTAAGTAGCCATGTTTTAGAACTATCCAAAGTCTATAGATCTTCATGCTATAAAATTTGATATAAATAAATTTTGTATTAAAAATTTGTAAAATATGATATATAGTATCTATCTATCCATCTAGATTTTTTATACTTTAGTCAAAACAATATTATGATATAAGGGAGATATTATTATAAATTTGATAAATCAAGCAATAAAAACAATAAGTTTTATTTAAGTAACTAATTGTTTATAATATATATCCAACTACTCTCCCACCTAAAGTTATAGGTTAGTTATCTATATATCCCTTCAACTCAAGGTTTATAATTATCTTTAGCCCTATTGTAGCCAGAGAAGCCATAACATATAAAACGTTACATAGTCTATTTCCATGGTCTAGCCAAGTGCCATATAAAATACCTTATAAAGTCTCAGTCTATCTGGATATCACATAAAATTTTTTAGTTAGAATTAGTTTCCCCTATGATCATTTTCCCTTTTGACCTTCAGGATTAGAATTAAACCTAAAAGTTAACCTGCTTTTAGAAAAATAACTAAATTCTATATCATTAGTTGATAGATAAACTTGCTAAAGCTTTATATAAATACTAATTTATTGTTTGTAAGCATGTGGGTATAAAACACATTATCAGAATAAGAAAAGAACTTATAATCGCCAAACTTGACACAAATGCTTATAAATTTTTATAATGATGATAGGTATTATTTTAAAGATATATAATTTTTATTTAAACAATATATAAGGTTTATAAAAGTATACTATCATGATGGTAATCATAATATTATTTGACTTTGCGCTTTAGTATTATTCATTTATTTCAATAGGGTCTTAATTATGATAAGTAGTTGAAGTTTTTTGATTTTTTTATAATTGCAATTGATTTTGGCTAAGTGGGTGGTAGTTTTTGGTTGATTCAAAAATAAAAAAGGTTTCAGGTAGTTAGTTGATAGTTAGCCGATTATAATAGGTTTAATTAATTTTCTGAGTGGTTGGGTTTATTTTGATTTATAACTTTTTTAACTTATAGAAGTCCATCTATCAATATAAAAACTAATCATATAATGATATTCTGAAACCGGTCATGGCATAAATTTAGTATCTCTGTGTTAAGATGATAGTTATACATATGGAGTCATGCACCATGTCTCAATCCTTCCAAGTGATTTAGGAAAATCAGATAATTTAATCCTTGCCTACCAGGTCATGCGCAGTAAGGGTTTACCCCAGTACTTGGGGATTGTCCTCCATTCCTATATTTTTACTTCCTACCCCAAATCTAGTATAGTATTTTTGTCTCAAGGTTGGCCAACCTCAAAAGATTAGTATTATCTGTTAATTTTTTAAACCCACAAGCAACGCTGGGTAAAATATGCTATCAACAAACATAAGGCTAAAAATCTCTATGTAAATAAAACTCAATGTAAGTATGTAGGTATGAGGCATAACATCTTATGAATAATCAAACTTAAATATAAACTTGGCACAAATAGTTTATAAGTTTTGGGAATGGTAATAAGTATTTCTAAAATATTGTTAATTTTAGTAAGAGTTATAAAAAATTAAAAAATGTAAGATTCTAATGGTAATAATAAATCATTTTAGCTGAGAAGTTTGGTATCTTTTGTTTAAACTGATAGTGTCAGGATTTACCCTAATTTGAGTAAAGCCTTAACCTATGTTTCCCCATTAAGCATACTTGCTTTTGGGCTATATTTATACTTATATATTATTAACTTATTAATCCATCTGTGCGCGGTGCACTATTGAGTCAAATCCTATTTACTCCATTAGGCAGTGCTCAAATGTTTCCAGTTCAAATGGATTCTAAGCTCATTTGATTTCATTACTGATATCACAATTGAGTTGTATGACTTACAACGAAATTAATTCCTTCCCAAGTAATAATTACTAGCATTTTGAGAATGCTATTATTTTAACAAAGTTGATATCTCATTTATTATCTCTTATCAGATCTGATAATCAATAATATCAGTTATCTGGTCAAAAAGATCTTATCCTTTATATGATATGAAGACCTCATTATACTATAAATATCCTTAAGTATTTTGAATAAAGTAACTTTCCTTACAGTATTATATACTCTTTGAAGTTCATCTGGATTATTTATATTTGAATTTTAGTGTGAAATCCTACAATTGTTATATTCAGCCTGCAGGAACCTCTGAACCATTGCCAGCTGGTTAAGTTCTATCAATAGGGAATTTAATAGGACATCTGAACCTCTAATAAAGGCTAAGTCCTCTTCAATTATTTATATTGGATTTAAGCAAACTCCTCAATTGTCCAACCATTTAAGTGAGCTTCAAAGGACCTAATTCAATTTATTATTGAATTCAGTGCAAATTCTGACACTGGTGCTTTCTGCCAGATAACTTCCAAGCCACACAAAATAATTAACTATACTAAGGACTATATTAATATACTATGGATACTACAACTACTTCAATTGACCCTGCTCTATTGCAATATCTACTTTGGAATGAAAAAGATGAATTATCTTTGGAGAATACCTTTACAATAAAATCTTTTTGAGTGTATCCCAGGAGACTTTGTCTATTTAAGAATGCCCAGTCACCTTAAGCAACTGCTCGCCTTATTAGATGTGCCTGAAAAATTTGAAAAAGATGTTATAGAGCAACAAAGCTAGCATCATAAAGTGAAAATATTAAAGAAGGCCATATTTTAAAAAGGAGAAAGCACTGTGTTACAATAAGGAATGGGATACCAAGAGAAAGGAATCTTGGGAAGATATTACTCAGGGGAATGACTATTGGCTTCTAGGTTTTTTTACTCTTGGGAAAAATTAATGGTTGAACACCTCTCTAAATAAAACAATATCAAAAGAAAGTATCCAAGTTATAAGGTATCCTTCAAGCTAAAACAGCCTTAAACCAGTCAACCTGAATGCCTCCCTTGCCATGGATGATGTTTGCCTCCCCACTGATAAAAATATTTCCAATGAACTTACCTGTGTTGGTATTGATGCCTTTTACTCTGATCATCTTGATACAATCAAGGACATGTTTGCTCTCATTAAGTTACAAACACAAACTGTTGATGTTTATAAGAATCCCCTTATTATCTCAATGGAGAAGATCAATTTAAGATGCATGAATGATGTAATGCCTCACCATCAACCTTCAGATTATCCATTAAATGAATTTCCATCCTTTTGTGATATTCCACCTGGTCATGGAAAGTTGCAGGATAAATTAATATCCCTAACATTAACAGATGAACCAAATGATCCTCCTAATTCCCATTGGCCTAAACTTATTATAAAAATTATTAATTCCACTAACAATTTAGGTTCCCCCATTGTAACAGAGAATTTTGCCACTTTAACATCTGGAGATGATATCAATTCATTAAAAGTGAAAGAATCCAAACCACCTGATATATTCCAAACAATGCAAATTGCTAAATTCAACTTTAACAGTGAAAAATTGCCTGCCAACAATTCCCATCAAAAACAAAATTAATGTCATTGATTCATCATTTATGCTTATACCCAAAATCCTGGATGGACTCAATATTCAAATTAGCCTCTTTTTTGGTTTTATTGTTATCAGCACCTTCTATGAGCCCAATCACAGCTAGCCTCACTTTTTATAATAATGTTTTGAATCTCAAAAATGTGTTGTACCATTGTGATAATTTTGGAAACTGGTCTTCCCTGTTTGTAGCTGGAATACATAAATTAATTTTGGAGGCGTTGGAGACCAAACGGTTATGGTGGTTGTGAATCAATCATCCTCCACAACATCTTTAATATCAAATGTGTCAACTCTGAGCCCTATCTGCTTGAACAAAGCTGTCACCCTAGGTCAAGGCTTGGTGGGAGCTCTGTCAGGATTTACTCTAATTTGGGTAAAGCCTTGACCTATGGTTTCCCCATTAAGCATACTTGCTTTTGGGCTATATTTATACTTATTTTATTAACATATTAATTTACCTGTGCGCGATGCACATAAAGAGTCCAATCCTATTTACTCTATTAGGCATTGCTCAAATGTTTCCAGTTCAAATGGATTCTAAGCTCATTTGATTTCATTACTGATATCACAATTGAGTTGTATGACTTACAACATATATAATTCCTTCTTCAATTAATAATTATTAGCATTTTGAGAATGCTACAATTTTAACAAAGTTGATATCTCATTTATTATTTCTTATCAGATCTGATAATCAACAATATCAGTTATCTGATAGAAAAGATCTTATCCTTTATTTGATATGAAAATCTCATTATACTATAAATATTCCTAAGTATTTTTGAATAAAGTAACTTTCCTTGCAGTATTATCTACTCTTTGAAGTTCATTTGGCCTATTTATATTTGGATTTCAGTGTGAAATCCAACAATTGTTATATTAAGCCCACAGGAACCTCTGAACCATTACCAACTGGTTAAGTTTCATCAATAGGGAATTTAATAGGACCTCTGAACCTCTAATAAAGGTTAAGTCCTCTTCAATTATTATATATTGGATTTCAGTGTGAAATCCTCAATTGTCCAACCATTTAAGTGAGCTTCAAAGGACCTAATTCAATTTATTATCAGATTCAGTGCAAATTCTGACAGATAGTTTATAGGTTTTGTATTGGTTTCTAGTTTTTATATGTTTTATAAATTAGACAATTAGTTTTAACTGAGAAGTGTTGGTGTATTAGTTAATTAAAAGGATATAGTTTTTCAGCTACTTGGTTGATGGTTTAGTAAATTTTGATAGGTCAATTGGGCTTTTTGAGTGGGTGGTGGATTTATATCAAATTTATAGATTATTTTATAAATTTGTAGAAGCACACCTACCAATATAAAACTGATTAAATAGTATATATGGTAACTGTTAATGGCAAAAATTCAGTATTTCCGTGATATGAGGATATTAATACATGTGGAGTTATGCACCATGTCTCAATCTTACAGGTGATTTAGTAAAATCAGATAATGTAATCCTAAACTATCAGTTTATATGCAAGGAAGGTTTTACCCCCAGTACTTGGGTTTATCCTCCATTCCTATTTTTCAATTCTTAATTAGAATCTAGTGTGGTATATTTGTTTCAAGGTTGACCCACCTCAAAAGATTAGTATTATCTATTAGTTTTTTAAGCCACAAACAACACTGGGTAAAATATGCTATCAACAAAAATAAGGCTAAAAATCTTTATATAAGTAAAAATCATTTTATGCTGGTAAAAGGTATCTATCTCATGAACAAATAAATCAAAAATTATAAAAAACTTGGCACAAATAGTTTAAATTTTATGGATCACAGCCTAACAATTCTTTTGACTGTTGCCAAAGTCCAAAATGTGCTCAAAACTGAAAGTTAGTGGAGAGGTCAAAAAAATTGAGATAATATAGACTACATTATTGTGTTAGAAAGCATCGATGTTTATAGGGCATGTGGAAACAAGGTGTCTCAGGGATCTTTGTGGCCCATAGGACCAGGATCTTTTACTGCCTTCCAGATTAATTGCCTGGGTGGCGCTCTCATTGTACAGCATTATCCTCATGACTGCAGCAAAGGGCGGCGCCTCTTGAAATTTGGGAAATGGGGACAGGTTTATTGAAGGTGATTTTATTGATTCTCATATTTATGATACTTCCTGATAGAATCTAGTTTCAGTGCTTTCAGGAAAAGTTCCATTTGCAAAGGTTTAGGAGTCAATCTGTCAAGGCTTGATTCAGGAGTAGATATTTCAGCTGCTTGTCATCTTGAATCCCTAAAAATGTACACCACAAGATCCTGTCAGAGAGGGAGTATAGGGCCAGAGGAACCAGCCATGTACTTGATTCACACTGTCCCCTGATTGACATCAGCATTAAAGTACTCAGAGTTCACCTTGTGAATGACCTTATAAGGTTTTGGCCAAAGAACGTTGAGCTTATTCTGTCAACCTATGGATGATGGTGATAGAAGAGAATGAGGTCACCTAACTGAAAATGGGTAAGGAGGGTCAGCTGACATTAAATCAGGATGTCTCCATTCCAGTAGTGGTAGTGATGACTTGTGTGACTAGGTCTTGAAGCCAAACAATTTCACCAGCTAAGGACCTCATGGTAAGATTGGAGTTCTCAAGAGCGGAGGTTTTGAGAAAATTGAACAATACTTGCAATCTGGGGAACACATCCATATAGAGCTTCAAAGGGGGACATTTTAATGAGTCAATGGTAGTTTACTCTTTAGGAAAGCAAAGCGCTGGGTAAATGATTCCAGAGAGCAGGGTCAGAAACAGCCATCTTCCATAAAATAGAGACAAGGGTTCCAGTAGCGTGTTTTACTGCACCATTAGTGGATGGGGTATAGGGGGCGGTATATTTTGGTTAGGCCAAAAAGTGAAGTATGTTCTTGGACTACCTGTGAGGTGAAATTTAACCCATTGTCTAAAAAGTAAAAATTGTGGCATACATGCTGGGTGAAAACGGATCAAATAAGGAAGAGAGCTGTTGCTTTTGCAGTGGCAGTGGGGACCAAAATCATTTTGACCCATTTGGTTAGATGAACCACAGCCAGGAGGATATATTTATGGCCGTGCAGTACAGTGGAAAGAGGGCCTATCACATCAGCGCTAATGACACTGAAAGGTCCCTTCATGGTGATGACTGTGTGTTGATATTGAGGACTGGCCCAGTCTTGGGATCAGCAAGTCATACAGGCCTCCAAACCACTTGGATGGTCTCCACCATTTGGTACCAGTAACGTCGTGACTTCAACCATTCATGAGTCTTCTTAACTGCCCCATGTCTCACAGTAGTATAACCCTCTAGGATAACGTCAGTTTGGGAAGAAGGGCAGACATAAGGAAGCCATTTCTTATTGACACTCTTGTATAGCTGCCCATCCTTGATCAGACTGTCCCAGGTCATCTTTTGGAGCCCAGCTTGGACCTCAGGAGTATAAACTCCCAACGTTCAGGACAACCAATCAGATCATACATTCAGTCCTCATCAGGGGTTAAATCAGTCAGTACCATCCTAGTAAGGCTATCAGCGTTTTGGTAGATCATACCCACATGATGAACAATGGTGAAATCATAGCTCTGCAGAGTTAAGGCCCATCTGATTATAGGCCATCCATGTCCTTCATCTGTGGAGCCACCGAAGCACAAAATTATTGGTGGAAATGGTAAAGTGGGTGCCATAGAGATAGGACAGAAAATGTTTAATTGCTAGCAAGACAGCTAGGCATTTCCACTCAGTGATGCTATAGTTTCATTTGGCTTTACTCAGAGTCTTGCTAAAATAGGCCACTGTGTGGTCGACCTAATTGTCATCATGCTGGTCTAGGATGGCCTCAATGGTGACATCGTTCATGTTCATAAACAACAAGAAGGGTGGTCAAAACGTGGGTGTACTAGAATGGATTTAGTACAAAGAGCAGTCCTCAATGCATTAAAAGCCTGTTCTTGTTCTGGCCGTCATCCAAAAGGAACATTCTTTTGTAAGAGGTAAATTAGAGACTCAGCTAGGTTGGCAAACTGAGGGATAAACTGATGATACAAACCTATCATGGCAAGAAATTATGAATATCCCTTAGACTCTGGGGGTGCAAAATCTTTGTTATGGCGTCAACTTTTTCCAGTATGATCTGGATGCCATCTTTTGAGACCTTGTGTCCCAAAAATTCCGTCTACAACTGAAATAAGGAGCACTTCAAAGGCTTTAGCTTTATTAAAGCCTTCCAGAGCTGGTTGTAAATTTTCTGAAGCTGCTTGACGTGTCCATTAAAAGTTTGTGAAAAACAGTGATGTCTTCAAGGTATACAAGGACACAATATAGCTTCAAGTCCCTGAAGATCCTATCCATGGCGCGTTGGAAAGTGGATGGAAAGTTACAAAGGTCCTGGGGAATCCTCGTGGGTTCAAATGATCCTTCATTGACTATGAGTGCACAATTGGTTTATTTTGGGGCTGAGCTTTAATTGTTAATACTCACTATCAAGGTCCATTGAAGAAAAGTAATGCAATTTGGAGAGTCGTCAGAGAGAGTTGTCAATTCAGGGCTGAGGATAACTGTCCTTCTTGATGATGGAGTTAAGCCATTGATAGTCCATCAACACCCAATAGCTGCCAACCTTCTTCTGAACCAGCAGGAGGGGAGAGGCCCAAGGGCTGCGCAAAGGCACTAAGAGTTCATCTTCAAGTAGCTGAAGCTCCACTGGCATCTGGGATTTTTTGACCTTACTATTTCAGTAAGGTTGGGGCCAGAAGGAGGAGCGTCCCCAGTTTCACAATGATGTAAAACCCATTCATCCTTCCAAAGACATAGGTCAAGGCCAAAAATAGGTCTGAATACTACTCCACCAATTCTTGAACTTGGCGCTATTGGTTTTCAGCAAGATCCTTTTCAATATGTGTTAACCAGGGCCACAGATGGGTGCGTCTCTAACCTAAAATCCCTTAGGCCCCAAACTGTAATGGAAACAGCAATTAAAGATTAGACCAGCCTGCCAGTTTAGGTGCCAAAGCACCCAAGTAGCGAGACCAAATGCCAGAGGCAATGCTGCACATATGATTGTTGCTAGAATGGGAATGCGTTTCACCAATGAGCGCCCATGGGCCATATCTGTTAATATGAAACTAGCAATGAGCCAGGCAAACACGGCCTCAGAGGCTGTGGGTTGTTGAAATAATTGAGTCAGGAAGGGTGGTTTGGATTATAATATAATAAAAACTGGAAATTAGAAGTGGGATTTTTTATTTGGAAATGTAAAGAAAGAAAATCAACCATCAATTTCATCAGTGTACCACAACTGTTTAAATAGACGATTGGATTTAGAGAATATTTTAAAAAAGCTCAGGATTAGGGCCCTCTTCTTGACCTAAACTGGTGAACTTTGAGCATGGGGGGATTTGATAACAAACCTAATTGGAATTGACATTGATAGAGTTGACTTGAGCTGAGTCACTGCTGATTCAGTCTCAGACACCCAAATTCAGGTCTACCATTTTTTTCAAGGGTTAGTGTGACGGCGTCTCACCTGATGGGCAACGGGAACCTCCCAAGGACACCCCACAAAGGGGTGGTCCAAAAAGGTCAGGAAAGAGTTTGGGATACCCAACCCACACGCACCCACTCGCTTTGGCATCTGTTTGGCCAAACGGGATTCTTTGAGTGATGATCCTGATATGAGAGTGAAGGGTTCCGAGTTGACAACAATTTTCAATGATGATCTGACGCCATAGGTGAATTTCGCCACATATCTGACATCAAACATTCTCTCTAAGTAGGTACAAGACCATTGGGAGTTGTTCACAATGTTTTTGAAGGCAGCTTAAAATTGACAACAACATCTTTCAATGACTCAATGCCATTGGTGAGTTTTGTTGGGATTTTGATCCTTAACACATTTGTTTTGATAGGTACACGCCCCTCAGGCTCTGATTCCGATGATTTTGAAACTGTTTTTGAACCTACAACATCATTTTTTAGTAGCTCAATGCCACTGGCGAATGTGACTGAGGATTTGACCCATGTTACTCTATTACCTGAATATGTGCGTCCATCAGCCTCATGCTGTGGGTGTAGATTTTCTGGATATTTCAGCACAAATATTTTCAATCTGCAATACTAATTTGGCAGAAGAAATTGTGGGGACAGGTGGGAAATTTTCTGAGGGATGGCTGTTACCCAACGCTTGTCTACCACATGGGCAAGATCACCCTGCAATAAGAGAGGGAAAGCTTCCCTCTTAGGACCCTTCTAATTGGGGAAGGAGAATACTACCAGATCTAGACAGAGGGGTCACTCCCCCAGACTTACACAAACTATGAAAATCATTGACAGCTTCAACTTGTAATAGGCAGACATAGGCAGGACTGTAGGGCCTATTACCTTAGGTCTGTCAGTAAGGTTAGCCAACAAGACAGAGATAGATCCAGCATAAGTTGAATATAAGATTCTTGAGCAGGCTAGCACCTCCTAGGAGGATGAGTTTTCTAGTCCTCATATTTACAGCAGTTATCCAGAGGGGATGTTAACATGGACCCAAGTGTTGATAACAATTTGGAGGTATAGTGGTCACCCTAGTTAAGTAGATTGGCATGCCTTCTTGTTCATCAACTGCAGGTGAGGGAAACTGGACCTGAGGGCCCCTTACATGATATTCAATTTAGTCTATTCAGCCCTCACTCTCTAGTAGACAAGCTCAGTCCTTGACCTACGTCTTAGAGTCACAGGAAGTTCTAAAGACTAGGGGAACCTGATGCACCAGGAGAGATAAAAATCCGTCATCATAATGTACTACTGCTTAGTAGTCTCAAAGAAACTGAGTCCCAAGAAGGTCATGGCTCAGGTTATCCAGTGTGACAGCGGGGTACTTTAAGAGAGCTTCCTAAATCAGATAGGTAGGGAGGAATATGTCCCTACATATTGGGTACATTGCGGCCAGCCATGCCATACTCCTTATAGTGGTGTAAGTTGGAGCAATCCTTTATGCTTCATCAACTTGAATAATATAACGCTTACAGGGGAACCACTGTCACTTATGGCAAGAACTGGAATCTTAAAGAATAAAACTGAGACGCGGGTCTCAGACTTCTGAACTGGGGAGGTAGTGTGAGAAACATTGAAGAGTAATTGGAAGAAAAGTAAGCAGTGTCAATTTCTATATTATCAATTGGTACCAAACCTTCTCCTTCAGGTACATAGGTCCAGGTTTGTTTTGAGGTCTTAGATAACTCTTGAGGCGTGGCAGGGATGACAGCATGGAGTGCCTCGTTCTTCATACTTAAGGCTCTTTCCCCACCTTCTTGGAAAGTTGTTTCCAAAATGTCAGCGCTGTGTCATAAACCATTGCAGTAGGTGCATTGTGGTCAAGGATTCTTCAGGCTTTTGACTACATGGACCCAAAGATGGTTGAAGGAACCCAAAGGGATAAACTTAGAGTGCAGAGTCAATGCAGGGATATCATATATCGCTTCCTTGATTTCTCATATGCAGGTGAAACCATTTTTTGGCTGATCATATAAATTTATACTTTGGAATAAGATCATAAAGTGGAGATGACAGCGGTAATAGAGTCATCCAAGGTAATATGATTGGTGGTAGCCAAGGGCTGCGCTTGAGCGTAGAATCTGCTGGTGAACACCATGGGGCTCTCACCTTTATTCAGGTGGTTACCTAGGAATGCTTAATTTTTGATTTTCTAGGGTTTGATTGCTGCCAAATTCTTGGATTAAGGCTGTATGGACCTGTTACCAGGTGTTGCATTTCTTCAAGTGGGGTGTCATGATCTCCAAAGCAGTGCTTTTAAGGCAGGAGTAGATATGCTTCACTTTCTGCTGGTCAGTGGCCTCTTTCATGGAACTCTCATAGGCATATAGGAAAGAGGAGATACTCTCCTGGTCAGGGGTGAACCTCTCCTTAAAACTAGGTCTAACGTTAGTTACAAGAGGAGTAGTGAGGGTGTCAACTATTGAATGGGTGCAGGATTAGAGATCTCAGTCTCCGCATAGTTGCAGGGGACTTGCTGGTTCAACCATCACCTTAGACGCTTGAGGCCTTCTGAATTATATCCCAGTTTTGGTTGATGGAGGAAATGGAAGCCTTATGGACAACCTGCTTTTTAAGGGCTTGAATATTGGCGCCCTGAAGGAGAAGCTGGCTCTCAAGAATGGACAAACGGGTATCAGACCCTCAACAGGTTTGTTCAAGCTGAGAGATGCGGCTATTAATGAGCTTAATGAAGGCGTTAAGTTATCTATTTCATATGACAATGCCTCAATCAAGACTTTAGGGTCAAGAGGGACTCCATCCATTCAGAGCTTGCACCCCTGAGCCACATTGCATATTTGATCCTGTAAGGCGGTGAGAGCTGCCAAAACATCCTTTTGCCAAGGGTTATCAGGGTCTCCAGGGGTAGGTGCTATAGGGCCAGAGGGTCCATGGGGTCCTCCAGGTCCTTCAAGTCCCTCACGTTCTTTGGGACCTTCAGTCCCCCTAGGCTCTTCAGGCCATTCACTTATGGAGGTGTAGTCATGAGAGGTCAGCTCCTGATAGTGTTGTTGTAGGGTTCATACCAGATCTTCAATCTGGTTGAGGCGCTGGTTTCAAGAAGCTTTGAGGAGCTGGATATTCTGACGTATTTGGTCTCTAAGGTAGCCAGAAATACCTTTAACCAACACGATTTGGCATCAGGCTTATTTTTTAATTATCAGTTATTGGCAATGGCCTCTCAGTTGCCATGGAAAATTGGAGGAGGCCACGTTGTAAATGTTGATGACATGGGAGTGTAAGGTTTAGGTGAGCCCCAGTTGATGGGATACTTCATGATGGTGCAAACTGACTAACTGGAGAAGGTGATGAATATCTGGGTGAACAAAGTTCCATAGTAGCGTTTGGGTCACAGGGTAAGTTTTTTGGCTGGCAGCTAAGACAAGGTATAGAGGTCCCACATGATATATGGCACAAAAGAGGCGTGTGAGTGGCTGTAGCGGGCACCCATGGAGTAGATGCTGTTTATAAACTATTGAAAAATGTCATTAAGGTTCTCATATGAAGTTGATACTGAATTCCATCAAACGAGGGCAGGGAGAACTGGAAAGTGGCCCAAAATTTTTAAATTCTCAGGATGCATGGGTGGCACTTCATACTGTGAGTACTAATACATTGATCAACGCTTCTCAACTGATCAGCAGATTGATGTTTGTGACTGCTAGTATTATCCATTATTTGTGATAGACGTTTTCACTTAGGACAACTCAAAGCCCCCCTGTTGTGAGCACTACTTCTTTTGGCATAACAGTTCTCTTGACTGTCAGCCAAGTCAAAAAATAGTATTGAAGCTGAAATTAGCAGAGGTTGAAAGATTAAAAGAAGGAGAGAATATAGATCACTTTATTGTGTTGGAAAGCATCAATATTTATAGGGCATGTGAGGACATGATGCCTCAGGACCTTCATGATCTTGTAGGATCAGGATCTAGTTACTGCCTTCTGGATCAATCACCTGGATGGTTCCCTAATTGTGTGCATTTTCTTCATAACCATGGCAAAGGGCGGCGCCTCTTGAGATTTTGGAAATGAGGACGGGATTCCTGAAGGTGATTCCTTGATTCTTGTAAACATGATGCTCCTGATTGAATCTAGTTTCAGTGCCTTCATAATAAGTTCCATTTGCAAAGGTTTAAGAGTCAATATGTCAAGTATCAGTTTGGGAGCAGGACTTTTGGCTTGCTTGTCATCTCAAATCCTGATAATGGTAATAGGAATTTTCTAATAAGATATTGCTAAATATTAATAAAATTTTAATTATAATATTAGAAAAAAAAGATTCAAATGGTAATTATATATCATTTTGGCTGACAATTTTTGGTATTATTCAATTTTAATTAAATAAATTCATAGGTTTTGGTAATTGATTTGTAGTTCTGGTTTTATAAGTTCAATAATTGGTTTTGGCTGAGTAGTTGGTGGTTTTTTGGAGATCAAAGGGTTTAATTGTTTTAAGGTAATAGTTGATGGTCTAGTTGATTTAATAGCTTTAATTGATTTTGATGAGTATTTAGTGGTTTATATTAATTTTATAAATTTGATACCTTCTTAATCTTATAATAGTCCATCAAATATAGAAACTAATCAAATAGTAATATCTGAAAACTGGACATGGCAAAAGTCTAATACTTCTAAAAAAAGAGAATAGTACTAAAAGTGGATTCATGCATGATGTCTCAATCCTTTCAAATGATTTAGTAAATTTAGGTAATGTAATCCTAGCCTATCAGTTAATGTGCAGTAAGGTTTACCCCAGTACTTGGGTTTTTCCCCCATTCCTATATTTTCACTTCCTACCCCAAATCTAGTGTGGTATATATGACCTAAGATTGGCTAACCTTGAAAGATTTGTAGTATCTGTTGATTTAAAAACCACAAGCAACGCTGGGTAAATCGAGCTATCAACAGATATAAGGCTATAAATTTATATAAAAAATCAATGTACACAGTGCAAAAAAAAGTTCTGGGACTAACGTTTTAAAGACACAACTTTACAAATAAATAAACTTTCTTTTATCATAATTTAACATACAACCTTTCCATCTCTATACATATTTATATTGCTAAAACAATTGTTAAAAGGTATGCACATAGTTCCAATTTTGTATAGCCATGTTTAAACCAGCTGTCACATTCTTCTGAATTGTCTTTACTTTATCAAAAGGATGAACCTTCAGTGCCACCTTCAGATTAGAGAACAGAAAGAAGTCAGATAGAGCCAAATTTGGTGAATAGGGTGGATAATTATAATTTGAAGGTGGCACCGAAGGTTCATCCTTTTGATAAAGTAGAGACAATTCAGAAGAATGTGACAGCTGGTTTAAACATGGTTAGACAAAATAGGAACTATGTGCATACCTTTTAACAATTGTTTTAGCAATATAAATATGTATAGATAGGGAAAGATTGTATGTTAAATTATGATAAAATAAAGTTTATTTATTTGTAAAGTTGTGTCCTTAAAACGTTAGTCCCAGAACTTTTTGAATGCACTGTGTATGTATGTATGTTTTATTCAAAATGAGAGGACCATGAGACCCTTCTTATTGACACATATGTATGTATGTGGGTATGATGCATATCATTGCATAAACAATTAAACCAAAGATAACCAAACTTGACACAGAATAGTTTTATAGATTTTTGGAATGGTAGAGGAAAATTTCAATAAGATTTATTAGTTTTAGCATAAGATATATATAATATTGAAATATATAAGATACTAATAGTAATTGTATATCATTTTAGCTGAGCAGTATGGTATTTTTTGTTTAATTTAATAGGTTTATAGGTTCTGGTAATTGGTTTTTGGTTTTTGGTTGTTATATAAGGTTCAACAATTGGTTTTTGCTAAGTAGTGGGTAGTTTTTGGTTCATTTAATAGGCTCATTGGCTTCAGGTAAATGGTTGATAATTTTGGATTATTTGATAGGTATAATCAGATTTGCTGAGTGGTTGTTGGTTTTAAAAGATTTTATAAATTTGATTTCTTATAAACTTATAGACCATCTACTAATTTAAAAACTAGTCAATAGTAATATTCTGGAAATTCATCATGGTAGAATTTAATACTTCTGTGCTAGGAGGATAGCAATACATGTGGATCATGCATAATGCCTTGGTACTACCAATTAAATTAGTAAAGTTATATCATGTACCCCTAGCCTATCAAATCATGCACAGGAAGAGTTTACCACCAGTACTTGGGGTTTTCCTCATTCCTATAATTCACTCCCCAACCCAAATTTGGGGTTGTATCATTGTCACAAGGTCAACACAGCTCAAATAAATTAGGATTATCTGAAAATCTTAAACCCACAAGCAACGCTAAGTAAATGGGCTATCAACAAACATAAGGCTTAAAACCACTACATAAATAAAAATCATTGTATGTATGTGGAGATGAGACACATTATTTCATGAACAAATGAACCAAAAATAGTCAAACTTGGCACAGATAGGTTATAAATTTTGGGGTTGGTAATAAAAACTTTACAAGATATTAATAAATTTAAATAAAAGTTATATATAAGGTTAAAAATATAAGGTTTAATGGTAATTGTATAACTTTTTGGCTGAAAATTTTGTTATTATTCAAGATATTTGTTAGGTTTATAGGTTTTGTTAATTAGTGGGTGTTTTTTGTTGTTTTATATGTTCAACCATTGATTTTGTCTTTGTGATGTTGGGTTTAGTTTATTGATATATTTAATGGGTTTAGGTAAATTGGTAATGGTTATGTGATTTAAAAGTTCAGCTTGTTTTGCTTAGTGGTTGGTGGGGTTTAGTTGATTTAATAGGCACATTGGTTTTAGGTAAGTGGTGATGGTTTATTTAATTAAATAGGTCAATTGGTTTTTATGAGTGATTAATGATTTTGATTGATTTGAAAATTTTATGTTTTGCCAAGTGTTTGCTGTTTGGTTAACTCTACAATTTTAATAGTTTATAAACTTATCCTTGGACATCTACCAGTAATAAAATCTAAAGAAATTAATTAGAATCATCTGATTAAATTTTAAGCCAAGCAAAGATGCAAAAATTGACTATTTAAATAGAAAATACTATAAGTGTCTTTTTCATTAAATAATAGTAAAATAAAATCTTTGTAATATTTTATATAAAAATATTATTTCAAGTAATAGTTTAATTAATATCTATAGTTCTTATTTATTAACTATATAAAATTTGCTTATGGGATTTGGCATCAAGTTTCTAAATGTCATAATGGCGCAAACAATTTCTTTATGGAGAAATATAAATCTTATCCCTAGTAAATATGTGGATTAGGCATATAAGTGAAATTATAATATCTTAATATAGTTTAAATTAATATTCTATAACTTCTAAGATTTTCAATTTTTTTTAGCTTTAAAACCATTTATGTTTCATCAGAAAAGTGCAAGTAAAAAATCTGACTAGACTTCACTACTTTTTAAAATAATTTTTTAATTTATAAAATCATAATTTTTGGATAACCTTGGCAAAGTTTATTAAAAAAACCAATAGTTATTAAAGATTGATTTAAACATATACTATACATACCTTGGCTTTTTATAATTGATTATAAATTTTAAAAGGCTAACTGTATACTTTTTATTAGCTTAGAATTTATTTGGATGTAAATTTATATGGTGTTACCCTTTTGTACCTATACCTATATATCAGATACTTTGCCTAAACAAATTTAAATTTTTCTTGAGGTGGGCTGACCTGAGGATGATACCATACCACTGAAGGGGATTCTATTAATGGGAAAGGAGGATAAAACCTGGAAAACCTCCACACATGATGTATGATAGGCCAGGAATTCCATGGACTGCCTTGCTATCTGGTTTCTTGGTTCATGGAATTGGTGCGCAATGCCAACACAGTCAAAATTGTCCCCTATCCAAAGTTCCTGTACCAGAATCGAACTTGGGGAGGCGGTGGTAGTGAGTCCATATTCTATCACTGGGTATCCTCCCCTTGCATAAAAGGAATTTGCTCCTTATATAATCTAAGATATAACAAAAGTTTCTATCCAAATATTTATAAGAAAGATATCTTATAGACTTTATATTATAAACTAAAAATTAAATTTAGTGTCTTAATTAAACAGCTATGTATATAGAATAATGAGAGACTTTAGTTAAGTATATGTAAATAAGATAAAACTTATATCATATTGAAATATATAAATATGAAACAATAATAAAAAATAGATAGCCAGAGATAAACTAACAAAAATAGTCCATGAGAGTTGCCATGACTGAAGGTGACAAGTTAGCTTATACTTTATGTACTAAAAACTTGCCCTATCAAATGTATTTTTTCCTTCACTATAATAGACATTGAATTGCCTTCTATATCATTGTCAGGCCAGTTAGGAAAAATTATTTAACTGACCTGGCAGGGTCCAGAATCTTCAAAGTGCCTAGCAAGATGAACCTAAAAGTTGAATCCTTAACCTGGCTTTTTCCAATGCTAGCCAAAAACAATCTTATCAAGTAAGAAAAAAAGGATATTTTATTAAAATAGAAAGGAATACTATATAGTAAAAAAAATTTCACTGACTGACTGACGTACTGACTGACATCTGAAATATTTGAGTCTAATAGGGTCAATTTATTTGGGTGAGTGAGTGAAAATTGGCAAATAAGATCAAATCTGAAACTATTGAGTATGATAGGTTCAATCTATTTGGGTGAGTGGGTGAGAATTGGCGAATATTATCTAATAAATAACTAATTGCTCACCCAAATCTCAACATAAAATCAGTATTAGAGCTTAAGTAACTTAAGTATTTAGGATAATCAGCTCACTAGCCATGAGGGCAACAACAAAGCTGTTAGTTTAAGTGGCTCAAGAGTAGTGCTGGCACAGCCTATAGGCTACAATGTGAGCTTATCATCTGATAAAAGTTAAATACTGTAGCAAAGCATGTGTATCTGGATGTTAGGTTTATGAGTTTTAAAAACCTGCCTAATTTGGTTCACCTAATTAATAAAATACTTTTGGCAAGTTAATTAGAAGTTGAAAGCTTTATTTCCACTCAAAATCATTCCAAAGCGATTTATATAAAAGTTTAATTTTATCCACCACCACCTGACCATGACCTTTTCCCATATGATGTCAGCGGATCAGCCACCTGCTGCTCCAGTGTGGGGCAGCGGTGATCCACCTCCCAGCATTTTCTGCCCAGCAGGGAAATGAAGTCAGATGAGCTCAAATAGTCTACCAAACTCTACTGGCCAAATTGTCCCCCCATGGGACTTAGCTCTTCACCTTGCGCGCATCCACCCAACTCACCCCCATCCTCTCGCCCTACCCAAATCCACCATCCGTTATTGCCTCCATGTCAACTATAGGCGTTTATTTCCATATGCTGACAAGGCAATTATTGAACTCACCACCGCTGCCTTTGTGCCAGCTAGCTTTATTGATTTCTGCCCTTATAAGGGCTATTTTAATATAGGCTTCCCAATGGAAGCAGAAGCTTCAGCGGTGGCGTTGACTCCATTCATTTATAAAAATACCCCAGTCCCCACCACCAGAACTCATCTCCCTGATGACACCACTCTTGTGGTGTCATTTGCCACCCTCCCTTCACATCTCCTGCCCCAAATTCTTTACAACAAGTTGACGACCAGGCTTTTGTCTTATGGCACTCAGCCCAACCTGGTCTTCACCATTCCTTCCAGCGTGGAGCGCCTTGTGGGCCCTCGTGCCACTGCCACTATTATTCCCCACCACCCTACCATCACCCAACAAATCCCCCTGCATGCTAACATCGCTGCAGCACCTGAGCATTTCTTTTGGGCTTGTGTTGATTGCGGTCAACTGATTTGCCCCATTTGTTTTGCTCTTGACCTCACTAAACGGTCCTGCCCCCATGTCAATTTCCTCAGTTCAATTTCCAAACCCATTTTGGCATTGTCTTAATGGGGCGTTTTGTTGCCCCCTCCTGCCCAACATTCTCGCATGTTGACCCAACATGGGAAGTCAGCCCTCCAAATCCTCCAGACGCACTCCCCACCCTGGGCACCAACTGCCCAATCAGAGTCAGGCTTGGACCACCATTTGCACCCAAGCGCCCCAATCAAATCCTACCCTCCCAAATTCTCCATCCACTATTCACGTAAACCAGAATCCTTGGGAGCTATTGGATGAGGTTGACAAGACAGGTGGAATAATCATGAATAAGGATGCTGAAACTGGTGAATAAAGCCCAATTAATTATGATTGGACTGAATTTATAATTTAGATTTTGACAAATCCCTCTCCCCCAAATGATACGCTCCTAAACCCAATGCTGCCCCCTACCAAAGTGACCACCAGCTTGCCATTGCAGCGGTGGCCTCACCCCTTTACAGCCAGCTCTGCAAAGCAGAGGCCCAATCAACAGTTCATTTCAGTAAAGGGCTGAGCACAATTAACTTCCCACCTGATTTCCCTAAAGTGGCACAGGAGGAAATCTCCAAATTGCTTGATGTTGCCAAAACTGCCATCATGCATGTGGCGAAACTAGCTGAATTTGAAAAAGCCTATAAAACTACCCGCCAAATGCTCGCTAGCTTGACCCAACTCCCAGATGCCTGCATCCAAGCGGAGCATCATGTGGTTATTTAATGGAGGCTGTCTTCCAAGCTGATCTTGAGGTAAGTAACCAATATTTTACCTGTCTACATCCCCACCATGCTGATGCCCCAACGCCATGGCTCTCTGCACTTATCCACTTCTACAACAACTGTAATTCTTCCCAACTTGCTGAGCCTGTAGAAGAACCGCCTGACCCTCCCTCCCCTCTGCCATGGTGGGCTAGCGGTCTCCGCTACCTGCCTGGTGAGAGGTTTTTTATTTTGTCTTTTTTGTTTGTCGCCCAGTGGTGTGGGTTTATTGCATTTTATTGGCAATGTCCATCCCCTGGTCAGCATGCCTTGAATAAATTTAATTTAAGTAGAAGTTGATTTAGTAGTTTGGAAGATATGTCACATGCTCAATGATTTTAAGTATTAAGAGATGTTTTGGGTAGCAGGTTGGTGTTATTTGATTGATTTGATAGATTTGATAGATTTTTTTTGTTTGGCCAAGTGGTTGATGGCTTTTGTTTGAATTGATAGGACACAGTTTAGCTTTGAGGGGTGATTAGTTATTGGTTGTTTTGATAATTTCAGTTAGGTTTGCCTAAGTGGTTGGTGGTTTTTGGTTGATTTGATTGAGCAATTAGATTTGGCTGAGTGGTTTTGTTTGTCTATAATATAAAATCTAAATTAACAGATCGAAAATCTTTAAATTTATAGACACTGTAGCAAAGCTTGGGTAAATGGCTAGTACTATATAAAATATTAGGAAATTGAGATATATAAATTATCCAGTTATAGTGGGAGGTAAATGAGCTTGATGTTTTAACATAAGCTGTCAAGATTTTTCAATAAATTGTGATTGAAAATAGGATTTTTTGAACCTTATAGAATAGTTTTGGTGGTGCACCATTTTTTTAATTATAGAATAAATAAATAAATAAACAATTAATTGTAAATAAACATAACACCAAATGTTGAGGCATCACTCATATTATGGCAAAACTTTACAATCACACTAGCTTTTTACATAGTAAAGATATTTTTACTTCTTTTCTTAACTACTCTGATACCTTTATCTAATCTTGGTTAAACTATAACCGTTCAGTATTTTTTCTATTTAACAATGAAAATAATCAATATCTGATTCAATTTTAGATGTTAGATTTAATAGAAGAAAGTGACAGATGTTATTATATATTTTTACAAAATAATAGAATATTATCTTTATAAAAAATAAAATTATAACCAATTATTATCTTAGAAGCTGAACGCCAGTAGCTGAATTTGAAAAGCTTTGCTATTTTATAAATTTCCATCTCTTATTATCTAAATTGGAAAAAATAAGTTATCCTAACCATCTATATTCCAAAATATATGTATTATATACCCTTTGTGATTAGTTTACTATGTACAAAAACATATGTTCTCTTTCTAGATAAGCTACAATCTCCAGTGGTAAATCTCTAATTTATGTAACCTTTTTCTGAATTCTCTGTGTTGCTAGTGTGTCATAAGTGCTGAAAATTAATTTATCAGCCATTATTAGTAGACAATAAAAAAAAGAGAGTATAAAATTCAAAAGAAATTTCCTCATGCTCCAGCATCATAAAAATCTCTATATATCTATATATTACTTGTTATCTTGGATTTTAAAATGGTTCACCTTATAAGGAAAAAATTTCACAGTAAGTTTCATCTGGAAATTGAATCAAGATGACAACTTTTTACAGCTTTACCCAACTTTTAATTATCATCCTCTAGCATTTAAGATAGTAGATATCTAATATATAATATTAAATATAGATAGCAATTAGATGTGATATTAACTTTAGAGAACTGTTAGGTTTAGTAGTATGAGTCAAAAAATTATACGCAAACTTATACTGTGAGAACTAAAAATAGTAACTTAAAAAGAAAGTATGATAAAAATATTTTAGTAATAGTATATTTCCCATGATGTAATTTTATAGATATAATTTAGCTATCTACATTAGAAAAGGTGATAAAATATTTCTAAATTAAACTTTTTACAGCTTAAAATATTCAAATGTAATATAGCAAAGCATCAAAAGTTTATTGATAATATGAAAAAATTAATCATTATAACTTAATTTTAGCTTAGTGTTGTAGAAACCAAACAAGAGGGCAATTTTTAGTTCACTGGTAGAATTTATGATTTTATAATGGGTTATTCAAGATGTTGAAAATACACAAGTTTTTTAGATTCTAAAAAAGGTTACCATTAAGGACAGCCTTAAAATGGCCCTGGCCAATAATGTGTTACAATACTACATTTTCTGATACTTTTAGACCAATTAAATTATCTATTTAAGTAGTTGGGTATCATTTTGAGGGCTGAAGTGATCTAACATATACTAAAAATTAGAAAATTCTAACTATAACACTTAAACCAAACAATATATGACATTACATCAGAATATAATATAAATAAAGACATCTGACCACAATCTTCGTGAGGCTGCTGTCCATAAACTAACTTTAGTGTTTTACCATACTATGATATGCCTAGAAAACTTGATCGTCTTTAAGGCTACTATACTACCATCAATTGCAGATAAATGTAGTACTTCACAATACTATTGAAAATACCATAATCCATCCCTTTTCTCATTAATGTTTTCAGTTTCAACTAAGGTTGTGCTTTATCTTATGCATATCTCTATTCAATAATTTCTTAGTTTTTTAGTTAAACAGTGAAATTGACACATGTTATAAGCAAGAAGATAAGAATTAAGTTGAGCATTATTCTATCAAGTGAGCAAAACTGCCAAATTACTTCAGTTCAACCATTAAACAGAAAGACGCAGCCTCATTTCCTGTACCTGTTATGTGGAATTTTATGCAGGATCACAACCAGACAGTTTTGAACTTTAAGAGAGCTTTAGCACCTACTAATACTTTAGCAAGCAATGGATGAGTTTGCAAAATTGGAGCTTATTACATGTTAGAGGCACATTAGTTATCCTGAAACAAAATAATACTAATGGAACGTGATGATGGAAATATGGGATTATACAAAGATATTAAAGGTGGTGAATTGGAGTATCAGATAGCACCAACGTTGGAATAGTTAGTATATATTCAATGGAAAGAACACAATATTATTGGAGAGGCCCAAAAGTTGGCAGAAGATGGTTCTGGAATACAAAAAAGTTTTTGTTAAGAACAAACTTGAGAGAACCAGACCATATTACAAAGATACCGAATAAATTTTAAATGCCTGGTGATTTTTTATATGTAATTATGTAGAATGTTTGAAAACCCTGCTGTTATATATCATCAGAGGGTGTTGAGACTTTTGAACAGGAAAATATGATTTATTAATGGAAGCCTTATATAATTACTTGCCTATATTGGAAAGTTTTGAACTAGGTTCATAAAACAAAATTTAAATAAAAGCTGCCTGTGTGTAATTTTACACAATAAGAACTATTAATACTAAAGGAAGATTTATTACTTAGAATAAGAGCTTGAGGAATTGCAAAGACTAAATTAAGAGGTTAAACCTGAGTTACTAAGGAATGAGAAGACTTGCTTTCAAGAGATTTATATCTAATCTCAGAATTTATTTTCAGCAAAGCACATGGATAAACGTTTTAGATTTTTAAAAAGATAATAATGAAAGTATGAGTGCTTTAAAACCACGACAAACATTTGAGTACCTTTATTTCATTATTTGGCTATGTTTATAAGGAGTTGGATAATTTTATAGATGCTAAGGAAGTTCTCTTTATACCCTACTGAAGAAGCCTTAAACCAGAAACCTAGTCTGATTGCACAAAGACCTACTCAGTTAAATTTTTGAAAGAGTACCCTAAATTTTGTCCATTTTTTAAGCCCATGTTGACAAAGAAATGAAGTTTTAAGAGATAATTGGCTTCAATTGGGGGTACTCTATTATAAGCAATAGAACATTTAGTCCTCACTGGAACTGCCATTCTAGAGACTTGCAATTGGAAACCTCTTGGTATTTAGTAAGAAAAATACCAGTAAAGGGAACATTATTTCACTAGAAAGGCAAGCTTATGGTTAGTACTAGCTTAAGCTTGTTATACCACATCGCTGGTTTGGCGGTTTTAATTAATAGGGGGTGGCTTGATGGAAAGCATGGGTTTATAATTCTTTAAGTGTCCACAATCTTGAGCTATTTGTGACATGGGGTCCAGCACTTGGTGAGCAATATTAATATGACTAAAATTTTGTGCCTTTGCTGTTTGAAAAAAAATATATTGAATTTCAGATAGGCTCATCATTAGATTTGAAACAAGTTTCACTAAATTGGTTACCATGTTAGTATGTAAGATAGTCAAGTTTAACTGGTTAATGGTTTTGTTTATGGGATTTATCTTATGGAGTACCGGTATGGTAACCAATGATGTCATTATGAATCCACTGTAACGTCAATCACCTGTATCAGCAATCAAGGGCCTTCATTGGTCCTGATAGAGAGATCTCAGGGTTTAAAAACTTGTAAAAGCAACACACAAAAAGCTATTTTAAGGGAAATATATTTTATTAAAAAAAAGATGAAAGATATGCCAACGTCTGACATTGATTGAGTCTTAGTTTCAAAGAGATTGTGTGAGGGGGGTAGTTGGCGCAATAAATGAAAAATACATTTCTTGAGGTACTTTATAAACATTAGATAGACTGTTTGGTGAGAAATTTTTATACTTGTGGTGAAACCAATTGGATAACGTAAGGAAACATTAAGAGTTTTTTTGGAAACTTTCTGCCATTTGGCAAAAGTTTAATCAATTCTATTGGACTAAAACTACTCAAATACAAAAGAGTCTTTCAGTATTTGGGTTTTGTTTTGGCATTTCCAAGTGGACTCTAAATTATTTTATAATTTATTGAGATAAGTAGGTTGAATTTACCTTATTTAGGAAAGTCATAGTTAATTTTTCGCTCATCCCTTTTATAATTGAAAAATATTTAAAGTTTCTTTATAATTTTTAAAAGAGTTGGACAATGCTCTTGAAGCTTAGTGATTTAGCAATTTTGAGAGCGTTTTGTGCTTCTTTGAATTAATTAATCTTCTCAGGTAATTATTGGTCTAAAAGTTTTGTTTTAAAGCCAGGAATGGCAGTGCGGTGGTGACCCAGCATTCATCCAGCATTTTCTCCAAACATTCGTTCTTCTCTAGGGCGCACAATCAGAGATTGGCCCTTTTTGGAAATGATGTTTGGCCTGGTTCAACATAGGGGATGTAGTTAGGATTTTTACATTATCCCTTTTCTTTTTTTGGATTAAACTCTCTCAAGGTAGTGTTTAATAGCGCAAAATTAATATGAGGAATACAATATTGATGTCCATGATGGCTTACACCTTTTAGTAAATTGTTCATGTAGAACTATAGTTGTTTTAGTGGAATTCAGATATCAGCTCCTTACAGATCTTACAGTTTTTTCTGCACCCAAATAATTTCAAATATCAGGCTTTCTTTCCAAATCACTAAATATTGTATACTTCTCTTATTTGTTAGGATTCCAGTATCTCTTTACATTTGTACTCTGAGATGCACTACACAATTATGGACTCAGTATATTTATAGAATGAGATCTTTGAGAACTTTGAGGACATGTGAAACGTCTGGTAGCTTCCATTGAGAAAAAGCTACATGGAAAAATCTAATTCCAAGACCCTTAAAAATTTGGGAAGTGTCCATCCTGTTTGCAAGCCAATTTACGGCATGATATTTTATGGAGAGGTTTTTAATGCTTTACCATAGCTGGCAAACATACTTGTTATCCAACAATACTACCCATCAATTGTTAGTAATTTTTTTGACTTGTTCATAAAATTGTTGAAGCTTATCTAGTGATGTTGTGCAATAAGCAAATTTGTGTGACAAAGTTATTTGAAGCAGGATTCAACCTTAAAGTTAGTGTCCAAGTTTAAAGATGTGGCTGTATCCTAAAATAGCAAACATTTTAGGTACCTCTGTAGAGGATTATAGGGATTAACATAGGTTAATTGGGCCAGTGCGAGGTTCAAATCATAAGTATATTGTAATTTTTGTCATATCAGCAGATCTATCTTTAAAAACTGGTTGGTTAACTCTTTTTTCTATTGATTGGGTTGGTAATCCATCTATTGTAGGGTTTGATCCTCAGTACTTTGCAAAAATTCCCCCTGAACCATGATGTGGACTTGGACAACAACTGCTTATGACCTCTAGAGTTATCCAGATTTAGAGAAGACATGCATAAAAACAGCTGCGACATTTCATTCACCATTGTTACCGCTTCCCAAGGGATAAAGATGGCATAAATAGTGAAGTGGTCATCCACCATCATGATGGCGTCAAAGCCTTTTAATATAGTAAAGGTGTAATTATTTTTCAAGAGAGATGTGTAAGGTCCTTCTGCCTGTTGTAGTGGGTTTAGGAAGCCATTGAAGCCTATCTTATCTAATTTAGACTGGAACACACCAAAAATCGCTTTATTTAAAATGTGACGTCCTTGGTCAGTCTCACTAAGTCATACGTCCACCTAATAAGGTTGATGCACTTAATCACCTGAATAGACCATGCTCAGCGGGTCATGAAGTTCCATTATGATATAGTATCTTAAGTCAGGGGGACTTAACCTTGGCCTCTAAACAGATTGCCTATCCTTTTGAATGCACCAATTAATTATATCTTTTAGGCTTTTGGATCTTGTCAGCAGATCCAGTGCTTTGGGGTGGAGTCTTTTTAATTTTGCACCGCGTCTAGAGGGAGTTTTATGGGAAAGGATCATCATACCTCTGCAGTGGTTTTATTTTGGTATTATCATGGACACAATCGCCTGAAGCTTGCGAGGGATTTGTGGTGGCAACAGAGATGGCAGATGTGGTAGGATTTATAGTTAGATTTTAGGGAAAATTGTGGTGAGATAGGGTCAGTACCATGTATGGCTCCATACTTAGGTACCTGCTGATGCCATCCAGGAGGATGTGAGAGGGTCCTCAGACAAACCTTTAATTAAAAAACTAAAGCTTTTAGTGTTTTGTGGATATTAGTCTGTTTGTGGGCCAGCTTTTGGAATTTCTGGTAGTAGGTAAAGGACTTGTAATTGGTACATATGGTGATGATTTTCTTATCCCTTTGGAAAAAATATCACTAGTGCATTATAATTTTGGCAACACTGCCAGTTTTTTGTTGAAATGGCCCACAAGCGCTTTAATGGTGATAATTTTCAGGAAAATCATACTAGGTGTTCTCACCAGCTTTTCTTAAAACAGTGCCACTCCTATGACAGTGTCAGATGCATCACAGATGACTATATATGCTTGTCTTCATTAGTGTAACATAACACTGTGAATGAAGTGAATCTTTCTTATATATACTCAACTGTTAGCTGAAACTCCAAGATCCATCAAAAGGGTGAATTTTTGCCCATCAGGAGGTGCAAAGGTGAGGGTGGTTCTAATATTGTAAATTTACTTTATTTAAAAGGTATAGATATTTCATAAAACTTCTCAACTTTTTTGTGTCGTTGAAATTGGCTAAGAGGTGGTAAGTTTCAGCTACATTAGGGTGATCAGTGTCCTTCACTAGAAAATAGGCTTCCTATGAAATGCACCTCAGTTTTAAATAACTCTCATTTTGATGGCTTTACAATGAGGCTGGCATCTTGCAGTGTTTTGGCAAAGGTCTCAGTTATTTACTTTACTCTATTTGTGTTTTAGGAAGTAAATGAGGATATCAATTATGTATGGTGAAGAGCATGAGTAATTCATTGTTGGGATTTGAGATAAAAATTGTATCAAATTCTTATCTTCCAAATCCAGCCGTGCTGAATCAGTCATTGAACCTTACCAAGCTAAAACTCTTTTAGGATCATCCTCACCTATTCCTGAGTCACGTGGAGCGGCCTTTCCACCCATTCAGTCAGGTGAACGACGCTATCCATTGAGGACGCCCTCAAGGAGGCCATTCCAGAAGATCAGTAAAGATCCTGATCAGATGAGGCTCCGAAGATCCCAAAGGCACTGAGTCCTTATGCACCCTATAATATCGAAGCCTTTTAATTTAATAAATTATTCAGTATTCTAACTCATTTTTCTGTCTCCTCCTTGGCGCTCTTTCCAATTTTTCCAGCTTTGAGCCACCGCAAACCCCCAGCGCCAGTCCAAAGAACTGTAGCGCCGACATTCATGTTGCTTAAAGCATGGTCTATGAGGCGTTGGAAAGTGGTCTGATTTTAAGACCATATTTTATGATTCAAACTGGGATATACTGTTTGGTGAAAATCGCGTTTAGCAACTCTTAGATATCATTGGCTTGTACTAATTAAAGCGTTTACCAGGTCTAAAATGTAAAGGAATTTGAACTTGGGTGGCTTGTACAATGGATGCCTCCAGTGGTGTAAGGAGAGTGTCTATAACTCTCCTGTTCCCAGCGTGGTAGTGCACGGTGCACAAGGCCAACGCGAGGGAACCAGCTTTTAGTTCAAAAGTTATTATAGTCCAACAGAGGGTGCTGAAGCAATAATAACTTAATAAGAGAAGTGTAATTATAATATAAAATAACCAACTAAAAGTGACATGGTGCACAAAGGAAGAAGGGGTAAGCGTCCCAGGTTGGAGGGAACCTGGGCAACCCAACGGTGCTCAAGAGATAAACTAATTGTATTCAAAATAGAATGTTTAACATAGCGTGAGACCTCCTCAAAGGGGTCCGCGCACAGGATTGTCCAAAATAACATAATCAAAAACGGGAAAATGGGGAAAGTTTATTTGGAAAGTCGACCAACAAGGAATGTTGGTCATGGAAAACAGATTAAAACTTTGTTGGGGAAATTTGGGTTTGCTGAAGTGGGCCCAAGCACTGATTCACCAATAGGCAAACACTACCATCCAAATTGGTAGAATACACTAAAACTGACTTCACTTGAGTAATCAATTGAAGTTGGATCCAACCCAAACATGTAGTTTTAATATTGGAACGGGTTTTGAACCCCCATTCCTCAATCAACCAAATAGTACCATTATTGTTAATAAAATATACCATTTGTTTTAACGCCTGGGCTGACGAAAGGGGCTGGGCATTATGCATTTCACTAATATTAACCTGGGAATATTTGGCATGTACCCAGCGTTGGTCTAATGTGTGCCTGAGGTCAGGGAGGGCCTGAAGCTTCACCTTCTGGGCCTCCTGTCGCCCAGCCTTATCCTTAGGATTGGTCCCCACTATCATGTCATTTAACCATGACATTACCCTCTCCTCCCAATGGGGCTCAACCCCCCCTCCAGGGGCTTGCGCAAGAAAAAAGTTCTTGTGGGCTGGGGCCAACTTCATGGCGGCAATGGTCAGTTTGGGTTGAGATTCAGCAGCCTGGGGGAAACGCTTGTGGAAGGCTTCAATCAGATCTTGGGCATGCACACAGTCACGCGCTGGAACCCAACTGTTCTCTGCAGCGTCAAAATCCTTTCAAGATACCAGGTACTCAAGTCTTCTTTTAACACGGCGGGAGCCTACTATTTCTTCCACTACCCACTCTGACGCCTTATCCACGAGATAGGCCTCAGGAGTCTCTGGTGGGGGGGCCCTCAAACAACATCAATTTCTCTCATGGAAGAAAGAGGAGATCCAAAATGAAGAGGGAAGATCTAGCTGATATGAGGCATGGCCCACCTTTCTAACAACGTGGTAGGGGCCAATCCTATTTGGTCCCACCTTCTTGCATGGCTGCTTGATAAGGATGTTTATGAGCATCAAGCATCATAAGATACCCTTCCTTATACGCTGGACCCACTCAGCGCTTACCATTAGCGTTCTCCTTATAAACTTGCATTGCCACCTCCAAACTTGTGGAAACCCCCTGATGGACCTTCTTGATTGTCTTGGCAAAGTCCACCACCGCTTCAACCTTAGAACCACATCTGGGCTCCATGTTAGAGGCGGGGTAAAGCCATAGTTGCCGAAAAAAGGGAACAACCAATAGAAGAATGCAAAGAGTTGTAACTAAATTGGGCCATAGGGAGGTGAGAAACACAATATGAATGATTTACAGCGGTGTAACACCGCAGAAACTGTTCTAAGCACTGGTTCACTTTTTGGTCTGCCCATCTGATTGTGGGTGATAGGCAGTTAAATGGCAGGGGCAAATCTGAAGAGTCTTACACAAATCTTCCCAAAAGATGGATGTAAACTAGGGTCCCCAGTCACTGATTATTTCTTGAGGAACCCCATGGAGCGCAAAAACATGAGTGATGAAGAGCCTAGCCATCTCAGCCGCAGTTATCATGTCGCTCTGCAAGGAATAAAGTGGGCGAACTTCATAAAACGGTCCACCACCACCATGATGGCATCATAACCATCAGAGGCAGGTAACTCCACAATGAAAGCCACCATTAGGGAAGTCCAGGGCCCTTCAGCCTTTTGGACTGGTACCAACAACCCCGCTAAAGGTTGCCAATTAGCTTTCATCTGATTGCATATCAGGCACTCTTTACAATACCGCCCCACCTGAGCAGGCAAGACCTTCCAATTGTACATGCGTCATATTAACTCCAACATCTTTGCTTTACCAGGATGACCAACGGTGAGTCCATCATGTTGCTCCCAGATGATTTCCAAGTTCAGTGGTCCAGCAGGAACCCATAGGCGTCCCTGAAACCACACCATCTCATCCTTCACATGATAGTCCCTGGATAGATCCTCTTGATTCAAAGCGCTCTTTGCAAGTACCATAGTAATTCAGCTGATAGCGGCTAAAAAAGGACTACCTTTCTTAACATAATATACCTCCACATTTTCCTGAGGTGCAAGAGCTGGCCCGTTGGCTGGGGAAGAGGGAAGTTGAGACTAATTTTATTCGGTGGAATCATCACCTGTGTGTTATGAACTTCTACCACTTTTGGATCAGGAGCTAAAGCAGGATTGCGGCTTAAAGCATCCATCAGACCATTATCCTTGCACTTGGTGAACTCATAAGAAAAGGCAAATAGGGCAAGGGTCTCATGCCAACGGGTCTGCAGTGGGGTTAGGACATGAGATGCGCGGTAGTACAGCAAGGCACGGTGATCTGTATGCACATGGAAAGGTTGGGAGGAGCTATGCAAGTGGTGACGCCAATAAGTCAGCGCCTCCACCACTGCTAGTAACTCTGTCATAAACGGCGTAAATCAACTCAGACAAAGATATTTTCCTAGAAAAATATCCCAGTGGATGCTCTATTCCATCTTCGCCTACTTTTAATAAGGCAGCTAATATGGCGAAGTTGGAAGCATCAGTGGACACAATAACTTCTTTGAAGGGTTGACATGTTAAAGGACAGTTGTGGACAACAGGGTGCACTTCACTGCCTGGAAAGCATCCTATAAAACGGGGGACCACCGAAGCACCTTAGAACTGCTAGCCTTATATAAGGGTGCTGCCACCTCAGAAAGCTTGGGCGTGAACTTCTTGAGGAACGTACATGTCCCCAAAAAGCTCCTCAATTCCTTGACTAAGGTGGAGGTGGTCAACTCACGAATAGCCTTCTCCTTGTCTGGAGCTATCATGTGTCCTTGGTCAAACATGACGTTGCCCAGAAAATAGACCTGGGACTTGAAAAACTCACACTTGCTTATCTTCAGCGTAAGGCTGGCTGCCTTTAACCTCTCCACCACTTGCCTAAGGTGTACTGCATGGTACTCATGATCAGGGGAAAACACCAGGATATCATCCATGTAGGCAACCGCGCATACCCCTACCAAGTTCCCCAACGCTGCATCAATGTGGAGTTGAAAGATAGGGGAATTCTTAAGCCCAAAGAGCATGACCCAAAACTGGAAAATCCCTTTTCTGGTACAGAATGCAGTTAACCACTCTTATCCCTTTTTAATTCGAATCTGATTGAATGCATTGAAGCAATCCAGTTTAGAGAGAACCTTAGCCTTCTCCACATAGCGAGAAATCTGATAATCTAAAGGGATGAAATGTAGATCTGGTACAGTGACATTGTTTAGGTTCCTATAGTCTACGCATGGGCGTAGAGTACCATCAGCCTTCTCAACAAAGAGAAGTGGGGAGCATACAGGGAAGGTACACAGAAAAATCGTACCTTTGGCTAACTATTACTTCACCCAAACATCCAACGCCTCTTCCTCCCAAACTTTCAATGGGTAAATGTAAGAAGATATACGCACCAGATCCACAGTGAGCTTGAAGTCACAAATGAAATCAGAGTGCTCAGGGAGTGCATTAACGGATGCTTCAACTAAAGAGGATTCCAAACCCTCCAAACAAGAAAATATAGGAACTTCCCCTCAGGGCTTCAGCAAAAGGGCAAGGCTAAAAGGGTGAAGATGGGGCCAGTGGGGCAATTCGCCCTGGTCTTTTCTGACAAAGGAACAACTTTGTGCAACCATTCTTCAATGTAAGGGATAGGGTTCTCTTTCAGGTTGGTTCTAACGTCAAACTTCCGCCACCACTCCACACCCAAAATGATAGGGTACAAGAGGTTTTTGACAGCTTTGAAGTGATCAGACAAGTGGTACTTGCCAACCTGATAGTCCACTGTCCCAATGATCCTCAGAGTGGGAATACCTTGGGACGCCCCTCCCTTAACCATACCACCTGGCAAGTAACTCAGTCTAAGATAATCGGCTAGGCTCTGGTCCATAAAGTTTTCAGAGGCGCCAGTATCCACCAAAATAGTGGTTCTGAGTTTCCCTAAAGGGGAGGAAAGGATAGCAGTTAGTAGAAAATATCCATAATGGTATTTATTTATGGCAGACATTGACAACATTTCACCAGAAAATTCTTCCTCTGGATCAAGCAAATCACTAGGGTGTGTTTTGGAATCATAGAAAGGGGAGGGATAGTTGACTACTCTTAAAACTGAAGCCACATACCCCACCATGCCTTCTGCAGGTGCATATACTTTATCATATCTGTAAACGAAGTTCTTTCTCCACTTCATGAGTGCCACGGATCATGGTGGGGGTCAAATGAGGGTTTTCAAGTATAATTTGATATACTGGAATAGGGTTCTCATCCAGGCTGTAAAAGCTAATAAACGGCTCAGAGGTATGGATAAGGGTTTTGTCATAAAATGCGTTTTTAGATGCAAATAACCCTATTCCCCTAACCGCAATGGAATGCCCAAAGTTATCCAAGGCCAACACCCCCAGGCACATCTACACTAATTTCAGTGGCACCGTCTGAATGCGCTGTCAAAGCAAAACTCATTTATTAAAATTAAAATTGGTAATTTTGGTGGAAAGTCAGGGAATCATGACTTCCAGACCTTGAAGCATCTGTATCCACCAGGTACAAGCACGAAGGGCGGGTACTTTCCAGTTGGAGGCAACCATAATAATGCCGAGTTGCTCCAAACTTCAGAAAAAAGAGGAAACAGTGGCGCAGCTAACCACAGCTGAGGCCCACAGCCGGCGTCCACCATTTACACTTCAGAAAAGTCCCACACAGAAAAAGTTTGTGCACATAAATTTAGGTGGTTGGTTGACTAATGTAAGGAGAGTGTCTATAACTCTCCTGTTCCCAGCGTGGTAGTGCACGGTGCACAAGGCCAACGCGAGGGAACCAGCTTTTAGTTCGAAAATTATTATAGTCCAACAGAGGGTGCTGAAGCAATAATAACTTAATAAGAGAAGTGTAATTATAATATAAAATAACCAACTAAAAGTGACATGGTGCACAAAGGAAGAAGGGGTAAGCATCCCAGGTTGGAGGGAACCTGGGAGACCCAACAGTGCACAAGGGGATAAACTAATAATATTCAAAATAGAATGGTTAACATAGCGTGAGACCTCCTCAAAGGGGTCCGCGCACAGGATTGTCCAAAATAACATAATCAAAATGGGAAAATGGGGAAAGTTTGTTTGGAAAGTCAACCAAAAGGAATGTTGGTCATGGAAAACAGATTAAAACTTTGTTGGGGAAATTTGGGTTTGCTGAGGTGGGCCCAAGCACTGATTCATCAATAGGCAAACACTACCATCCAAATTGGTAGAATACACTGAAACTGTCTTCACTCGAGTGATTGAAGTTGGATCTGACCCAAATGCGTAGTTTCTAAATGGAACAGGTTTTGAACCCCCGTTCCTCAATCAACTGAATAGTACTGTAATTGTTGATCAAATATACTATTTGCCCTAATGCCTGGGCCAACAAAAGGGGCTAGGAGTTCTGCGCTTTACTAATATCAACCTGGGATATTTGGCTTGTACCTAGCGTTGGTCTAGTGTGTGCCTGAGGTCAGGGAGGGCCTGAAGCTTCACCTTCTGGGCCTCCTGTCGCCCAGCCTTATCCTTAGGATTGGTCCCCACTATCATGTTATTTAACCATGACAAGTGGAAGGAGAAAGGGGTTGAAGGGTATAACGTTGTTAACTATTCATAGTCATCACAGTATCAGAGTATGTCATATGCTTTTTTGCTAACACCACCAGTGATGGCACGGAGATGTTTACTGGTAAACCAGCCCTTTTTTAAATATCGTTCAAACATTCTTCCAAATCACTATCTCCACCAGGATTTAAAACAACGTTATTCATCTGACCTGATAAAGGTCAACAACAAGTTAAAAGTTAAGCCTAAGTTAACAGTGGTCAAGAAGCTTGTTTGCTTCATTAGAATCAAAGTATCCTTGAAATTTGAGTTCCACTGGGAGAATGAAACTCTGGGATGCTAATGAAAAAGTACTCCATCACAGTTGCCCTTTGAGTTCTCAAATTCTCAAGTGTACTTGAAGAAATTTTACCCACGTTATAATTGAACGCAAACAGGAGCATCACATATCCAAGGTCAATATCTACGGCCTGTTTGAACCATTATCCCATGACTAATGTCATGTGGTTTAAGAAAGCTGGAATATAAGAGACAAAAAAGAATTCATGCTCATCTGCGGTGAACATTAGGGGTTGGTAAATTGGCAGGCACACCATGGGCATATAGGAGGCTCTAAGGACAGGAAGTCCTGTTAACCATTGAAGAAATCCAGTCTGACCAAAAAAAACAAATATCTATATCATTTTTTATAACTAGATTTAACTAATCATCATGAAGCTTCCATTCAACATACCTCAACGCAACGCCAATGTAAATATGTAATATGAAGTTACTAACAGTTATCTTGTCTTAACGCTTTCAATATATGGTTTTATAAAGTATAAATGATCCATGTTCCCTGACAGTGCAACTCAAAAATCTATAATAATTTATTTAACTTGCCCTTACAGCCATGAAATTCATATCTTTTATACTATAAGCAAATTCGTCCCGCTCTGGCACAATTTTTATAATATCTAAGTCTATTTCTTTTTCTTGTGTATTTGCCAGTGTTTACATTTGTTTATGGTTTTTTGCTATTATTGTATAAATTTCCCCAAGGTCAAAGCTTTTGTGTCCCTGTATTATCCAATTATAATACAACCTCCCCAAATTTTGTAGTATTAGGTTAACAGATATTTTGCACCAATAGAACTGGGAAATCTTAATTAAATAAATGATTTATTGGCATTTTCTAAGGGCATTTAATTCTTAAAATTACTTCAGAGGCCAAACACGACTAAGACTATCAACTTCAAGCGCATAGCCACTGTGAGTACTATAACTACGGTGTGCTCTTATTTAAAGCCCAAAAAAACTTTTGAAGAGAGATTTAAGTTTAATTAGTTTCTCAAGATTACTGTCTTTAAACAGTAACCTTTGTTTTTGTGTGCAAAAATCAACCTGTGAAGTTGAATTATGACGCCTGAGTGCGGGCTTAACATTTGATGCTCACTACAAAGCGCACTTGTTGCAGACTTGTACACTATTATTAAATCAAGGTACACATTGTCATGGTTGGTGAAGCAGTAGCATACAAGGCACAGCAGACTTACGCCCAAAACTACACTAGCCGAGTGAAAAAATGAACAGCCACCTTATCATACTCTTAGATATTATATCACACCACCAGTGCTGAACAACTGAGATTGCAGGAGTCGTAAAGAAGAATTGTCACTGCTTTGACGTCATAGACCAAAGTTCTGGAGGCAACAGTTTTCTTCCTCTATCATCTTTATCAGTAGAATGACTTCTTACATCTTCTAGTCCAAATCCAAGGAATTGGAATAATAGATCAGAATTTGCGCATTTTATTGTTTGAATAGAAACTTGAAAAGGCTAAGCAACAATATAATGCAGAGTGCTACAATTTAATAGCCCACTATAACATGTCAAATAGGAACTTAAATGTTAATCTTGTAAATGTATACAAGGGAATGCACAGAAAGTACCCATATATATGTCTTTAATATCTTACTTATTTTTAATCTGACTAAGTCTGAAATCATAGACAATGAGACGTCATTTGCGCCCAACTTGCCTACAATTGCTACCTCAATACCTATTCTAGGGTATCCTGATCTGAACAATAGACAAGAAGCCTAGAAGATGACTGCATCTGCAGATTCTAATAAAGCTAGTCCAATGGCTCCTCAAAGAACTACCTCAGCGCCATCTACTCCTGTCACCCATAATCCCCTTTCTGCCAATAATGATAGATTAGCAAGTTAATTGTGCTCTAAATGAGAGCATATGGCAAAAAATCACCGGCAAGTTGATCATAGTTACTGCCCAGATTTACCAAAAAGGGAAATATATACATCTTCATGTAAAATTTCAAATTTATATGGGAGATGTTTATGACAGGCCAAACTGACCATGCAAAAAATTTGGTGAACCATAAGAGCTACATTGTATTGCTTAAGTTTTGTGATGGTATAATGGCCTATGCTAATATAAAAGAAATACCTGTCAATAAGTTTAGAGGCGGAAATTGTGATTTTCTACAGAAATGCTACCACTAAATATCATATAAAAAGGGCAAAGAAGTATAGATTTGGCCAACCGCTCATTCTATGAGGCTTGAAGGTTGTATAAGCCAAGTTTCTGAGTTATTATGATGCTCATATTTCTTGCTCAAAATCTCTGAAAACCTTATAAAATTTTATTAGGCCATGTTATACATTCTGTTTGATGAAAACAACAAAACATAAATGGTGGATTACCCCCAATAATGTGCCAACAATTTTGACGCGCCTAATATTGATTATTATAATTACTAACAAAGCCAAAATTGCCTACCTTATAGATGAACTTTCTGTACACTACATGACCTATGAAGAAACCTAGTATTAACTATGTGACTTCTAATGAGAAAAATAATATGGGTAAACCAATGATGGGATATAAAAAGGATATTCTACTTTTTCTTACAATGTAATTTTATCTTTTATTAACCAAAACAATAATGAACGCCATCTCACAGGAGTGGTTAAGAAAAGTCAGGATGCTTAAGCACCAAAATAGAGTAAAATAACCTGGATTCATGTGTTAGCTATGTTTCCACAGCCATAGGAGAGTATTGAATTAGAAATCAGCCTGAGCCAAGCTAACATCTGAGATATTTAAAATCAAGCACCTAATTAACAGTTATTGAGCCATTGCCTTGTTTAAAGGATACTACGACGCTATAGCCATCTAATTGCATTAACCCGCTGAATTGTTTAATATTGATTATGAGAATTCACCCTCAACTTTGCACCTCTACTGGACAATGCTATGTTAACAGTGCTTCCGTGGCCCCAATACAGGAAGACATTTTAATACTCTCCCAAAAATACTAAGCCTCAACCATATTTAATTGGTCAAGTTATGTATAAGGGTAACATTATTCCATCAAATAGCAGAAATAATTCTGGTGAGCCTTAAATTTTCTCAGCGAGATTTTAGAGTCCAATGGAGTTTGGCTACAATATGGCGGAGCTTTACTATGGCACCTGGGCACTAAGCCCTTGGGAGCAGACATTGTATTGCAGGTACCTGATGGTTAGTTTTGTAAAATCCTAATCTACAGCCAATTTAAAGTGGATCTTTTTACCGCATATAGTGCTCATGTCTTAATAAGGGAGAAATTAGGGTGCATTGACTAGCACTTACTCTTACCCAATCCACAAGAAATGACACAACGTCATTGCTTTTGTTTATGTGCTGCCTGTGAGGATTAAAGTAACTAGTGATGAATGTGAGACTGTCAGTTTGGAGGTATTTCACACATTAATGTTATAATTTACCAATTACCAGAAACCTTCTGAGCTCAACCTACCATTCCATTCCTTAAAGATATAGACCTCAGATAACCTGGTAAAGAACAAAAAGGTTCAGCAACCATATAATGGCCTGAACGCCACGTTCTACTAGCTAAAATAGCTAATTTAACCCTTACTTATTTTAATCATCTTTTTCTTAGCAAGAGAGAATTTGTTGAGATTAGGTCTAACTAACCTTAGGAACCAAAGATCTTTATTATTTATCTATAAATTTGTTGCACTATTTATTAGAAAAAAGCTTAAGATTAAGATACCTTGCCACCGCGTTAGTTTTATAAGTATTGCTAAGTTATTATCAGTTATCTTGCCTCAAAGCCTTCTATTTAAGTTTTTATTAAGTATATTTTGAATTCTTAATCCTCGTTATTGAAACTCTCAAATACCTAATATATTAATTACCTCGGCTCATGAACATGAAAAGTCATTTTCTTAAATCATATTAATAACTACCTTGTACTTGCGCTGGAATAAAAACGTTATTTATAGTTTACTTATATTTTTCTCAACTATTAGACAAAGTCTAGTTGTAATAGGAAGATTGCTATTATCATATAAAGTGCACCAAGGTAAAAGCCTTAGTGTTACTTTCTTTCCATTTTAATATTCAACTATATCAAGATTCCCTCAGTTCTATTGAGTTATCGAATATTTTAAACTATTAAAAACTTAGGATTATGATTATATGAAGAATGGACTGTATTTCAGAAAGGACTTCGTTCTTACATTAGCTGCAGTAGCCAAACACAATAAAGATTGCTAACCCACAAGCCACATATCCACTGTGAGTTATAAAACTATGGTGTGCTTTTATTTAAAATTGGATAAATTTATTGACAGTATAAAGTCCATTTAATTTTCATGGTCACTGTCCACAAACAATTACCTTTGTGTTTGTGTGAAAGCCAACCTGAACAGCTAAATATAACGCCTAATAATTAGTTTTAAACAAATACCAAGTCAAATGATTGCCAAACTTAGAAATCAACATAGCATTAGGTGGCTCTTAAATCTACTAATTCATTTATTGTTGCTCTTCTCAACCCTGCTGCGTTATAAACATTAATTAAGACTTATAATGTTTAAGTTAATCATTCATAGTTGTTAAAAGGTGGGAACTGGCTACACTAATCATGAGTACCAAATGTTACAATCCTGGGCTCTTCACTGATTGATAGCTCTCAACGGTTAACTTCACAGTTTCCATATGTGCATGATTTTTGTTGTTTATTAGTAGTAAAAAGTTGATTGAAAATAGTATGATGACTATTATCTATAGTTAAATAGATAAACATGAAATGGTCCAATGCTAGACTTGTAATTCTCCGTGATTTACTGTTGATGTCAACTATAGGGACTTCTTCCATTATCTGCCTAACTTAATCCACTCTCAGATTAAGTGGTTTAAGCCTTTCTTCTCATCATGCTGAGTCTGCGGAGAGTCCCTTCTAAGCTCAGCTTCTCTTCTAAGGATTACTAATTCTTACTCTCTATATACCAAAAGAGTCCAGAATTATTATATATAACAACAATAATTTCCTGAAGATGAATAGAACTTAAAACAAAATTGATCTCTAACTAAAATTTTTGTTTATGTGAATTGTTAGAGAATTTATAGAGGGAATTCAGCGCCCAACTTATCAGTTGGCGCCTCAGCCATGAAATGGCAGCTGTTTCCATTGAACTTCCATATAACATCTCACTGGCGATAGTATTCTCCATTTGGTTAGGATTCCTCCATCAGATATCCTCAAGACCTAAAAACAGAGCCAGAAAAACGTGTCCCTAATGTTTCCATTTAATCACAGAAAACCAACCATCTTTGGTTAATGACCTGCTTAGGTAATGAGACCCTTTACCCGTTATGGCAGGTCGCAAACTAACTGATCAATTTTCAAGTTGCAGGTGGCATCACAGGCCTCGCAACTACTATTTAAATTCCTGATCAGTCAGTGATGAAACCCAACTGATCCCAATCAATACATCTAATAATTGATCAATGATCAACTATCAGATGCCCCATTTTGTCAGCAACTCTGTTCAACAAGATCTTAAGAATTCAATCAGATTAATCCCTGATGGATACAAACCTGGTGAATTACCTAAAATCTCCCAAACATTATTGACCCAACATTGGGGTTACCATATTTAATTCACTTGGCATCAGGAATTATCTCCTAGCAATCTAACAGGTAATCTAGGAAGCTGTAAAGGTGGGAAAAATCCCAAAACATCCCCTCTTTCCTAGATTTCCAGCAATAATAGGATTGGGACAGGAGAATGTCGCCTTGGACCAGGTTAATTATTTCTTGGTTTCTAGTGGAGCACAGCTGATCTTCGCTCAACGCTGCTCAGGACAACCTTTGGCATGCAGTTCTCTTCCTTTTCCTCCTTGATACCACCTCTTCAGAGCTTGGTACTCATGACCCACTGTTGTGCTGGGCTAATCAATTTACTCATGACGATTCTGGTCCCAGAAAACCAGCTTTCCCCCACTCAGGGTATATGACCTGTTGTCATATTCAGGATCTTGGTCTGGCATCCTTGATTTCCTGATCTCCCTCCTTGTCCTTGACAGGAGGTTACTACCATCAATGTCTGTCTCATGGCAAAATTAAGAATGATCAATTATATTTGCTCTTATTATTTGCTCTTAATAACTTTCTTGCTAATATCATTCTTACATTTTTTCTGAAGAGCTTATCTCATTAATTTTGAGATTAATTTCTCCAAAATAGAGCTTTATTAATACCAAAGTGAATAATGTCAAATTTTATAAAAGTCCAACATCCTCCCTCTTGTGCAGCTAGTATGTAAATTCAGATTTCAGTACTACAATATCATGACATTCTGTCTGATAAAGGTTCTCAGCTCTTTGCTTGATGAATCAATCTGGGCAAAGAAATCTATTCTATGGTCCCTCTAGGACTCATACTCTCAGTCAAGCACCAGTAGCACTCCTTCCATAAAATTACCAGAAACAATATCCAACCCTGACAAAAACAAGAAAGGCCATCTCAAACAAACTTGCGGCCAGATCTCCCTCTATCATTAATTACCAAATTGGATTTTGATACTCTCCTGGATTTGGCTCCTTTTGCAGAAACTCCTGCTATTATTATCAAACCTATTTGTTGGACATTCTCCTCTTTGATCTTAGAAAAAGAATGTTGGTATTAGTGTTCCAAAATCTTCTCTAATGACTGGTCCATCACCTGCCAAATTTTTAGATAATAATGGGGATATCAACAATATGAGTTCCCACAACGAAAAAACCTAGTGGATTCTCAGTGGAATACTAACAACCGGAGGAATACAATTTATCATAAAAATCAACTTAAAATGGTAAATACTAACACTAGAAATACTCCAACTCCTTGATCAAATATGAGGAGTATAAAATTGCATGGATTGGAACCTCTGCAAGGCAAGAAGGTTTTACCCATCGATGATTGGGTGCAAGTAAACCAATCATCATCCAAATCTAACCACTGTCAAGGTGCAAAGATTTTACTTGAGGATGATAGGGCAAATTAAGCCAATCATTACCATCTGAGTTCAACTACCGCTAAAATACCCAATCATTACCAGTCAAGTTTGACCACCGCCAAGGTGAAAAGATTTTGCTTGCTGGTAATTGGATACAATTCATCAAGTTGTTACCACATGGGTCAGTTTTACCTCTGAAAATTTTTTATCTTCATTATGATAGGCCAAAAACCTATATTTCCTAATTTGGAAGACTGAGCTTTGCATTCTTTTGCCTCAAAAATCGATGGTCTCAAAATTCAAACTAGTTTAAATAGGAAAAGCTAGTATTAACAAAGGGACCTTCCCTGGTTTTGCCCTGCCTGTTTAATAAAAAACATAAAAAACCAAAACAAGTATTATTTTATACTTTTAATAAAAAAGTAAAATAATCCATTTTAAAACATTATTTGTGGCCCCCTTTAGCAGATCCCACAAATTGGAGCCCAACGCAGGGGTCAAGTCCCCTGAATACTTTGATAAGTATTAAAAAGATAAAAGAAATGGAGAGTGTCACCCACTGGGTGAGAAATGGGGAAGAAACTGAAGAAGATGATCGCATGGGTAGTCCTACTGCTCTAATATTTGAAGAACAACCATTTGAACTTATATTAATACCTGAGTCTCACCGCATCACTTGGCCAGCCACTGAAGCTGTGAGAGATCTTACTCATGGAATCCTTATCCTGGTAACATTGCATCTCGTGAGCGAGTGTTGTTGGTAGAGGAACGCCACTTGTTTCTCTATGAGACTAGTGTCCTCCCAGAAACCTATAGCAGCTTATAAATTTGACCACCTATGTACACAAGTTTGCTCACCCTGCCTTGGTCCATATGATGCATCTCTTAGCCGGCCATCATGAAGAGCTTCATCAACACTGAGATACCCATGCAGCTCTGAATTTAGCCTATGACAAGTTGTACCAACTGACCTCTGAACATCTTGGAGCAGTCAGATCTGGTGTGGAAGCCAATCAAAACTTCATCATTCAGCTATATGATCGATTTGCCACCATGGACACTGGGATTATAAAGTATGTTGAGGAGACCATGAAGATCTTTAGGGATGAATTGAATGCCTCCTCTGCTAACACACGCTCCATGTTGGAGGAGTTTGCTAAAAAATTTGAAAAGCAAATCAAGCAAACACATCGTGACTTGTCAGCGCCCAACTCTGTCCTCAAGAGGAATATGAACAGCGTGTGGCCGTAGTGGAGCAACAGATAATACAAGCCTTCTTGCGTGTGGATGAGCTTGAACATCATCTGTCGCTTGAACCATCTAGCACCACCACCACCCTCACGGCCAAAGTTGTTCAACTAGAAAAGGAGCTAGCTCTCAAAGCTTCGTTGGGAAAAACTAAATATTTGGCACGTCGCCTGACTGAATGTGAAATTGAAGCAACAAGGATGAAAGCTTCTCTGGAAAGCCTTGGGCTGTTGAAAGAAATAAATAGTTGACTAATGAAGGTCAAACGGAAGCATGAGCAGATAAAGGATGGAGTACAAGGCCCAAGTTCTCACTCTCATGACAATGAAGGGTGTAACCAAATGAAAGAAGAGCTGAAGAACCACGTGAAAGCCATGGAAACTGCTCAATTAAGCCTAAGCTCAATGGTCTCACAACTTCGTTTTCAAGTCTCTGCAATGGAAAATTGAGTGGAAGACTTTAAAACTTATAAAACAGGGACTAAAGCTCAATTAAGACTGTAAGAATATGAGCCTCTAGAAGCCCTTTCTAAAATGGAAACCCAGCTCGAAGCCATGCAAAATCAGTTTGATCGCCTTTCACGAACCTTTGACCAGTTGAGCTACTGTACCAAAACTCCAATAACAGAAGCTCCAGCTATTCATACCCTTACCGGGGGTGAATCCAGTCTATTCAAACCAACGTTCAAAGACAAGTTTATCCCTGGCGAGGGTAGCATTGCTTCGTTTTTATACGTCTATGAAGCAGCTATGGAAGGGGTGACTGATTGACAGAAGGCCAAACATATCCTTTCCTGTTTGGGCCGCATGGCACAAGAGGTGATGGTCCCACAAATGGACGCTCTTAGCACCTGGTCTGAGGTTAAAGAGGCCCTCATAAACACATTCGGTTCAAAACAGGCTTTAAGCATGAAAAGCAAGCTTTCATGTGTATGAGTATCCAAAAAGGAGAGTCAGTGGTCGCTTTTACAGAACGATTCTATTTGGAAGACCAGACGTTGTTAACCTTCAAGATGATGACTTTGGATGATGCTGTAGCCGCCGTTTTGACTGGAGTGGCTTCTTACCCATTGCTAGCGATGCACATCACTTCAGTTAAATGCTATTTCCATACCATCCAAGATATCAAGGAGGCGTTAATAGATGTCGCCAATTTCCATAAGCCCAAAATTCCATGTGGAGCAGTATCTCGCCCTCGTGTTTTAACCATTGATCATCCAAAGCCTAAGCCTCAAGCCTTAGCTATTGAGGATAAGAAGGAGCCCCTTCAGATAATGGGCTTAAAAGAATAAAACCTAAAGCCAATCGTCCTGAACGCCCTCAGTGTGAATACTGCAACAGGTTTGGCCACATGGAGGCTACGTGTTGGAAAAGAAAGCTGACGCTGAGGAACAGGAGCAGGAAAAAGAAATGTCAGCGTAGGGAAGGGCACACCTATTGCTGACAAACCTCATGAGCCTAACTTATTTAATCAACTAATGCCACCACCTTGCATTACAAACACCCCAGGGGATGATTCCGGGGGAGGATAAGGATGAGGTTGGTTATTACATTGTAGGGGCACCTGCTGAAGTGGAAGTCCACAATTGCTTAAATGCTGGAGTAGTAGACGAGGCCACCATACCCGAAGAGACCTATCTCTGCCAAATTTTAGGAGAGCCAATTGTCATTGATACCACCAGCGATGCAGACAGGGTGCTGTCTCACCTCATTCGGCCTATCCAGCATGGCCAAACCATGCAAAACATCCAAAAGCATTACCCTGAGACCGCATGTAAACTAACCTCCAATTTCCATCTCAAGGAGGTCTTAGCCCTATCACCCCCTATTGGAACAATACTTACAAAGGTCAAAGTGGTGATCCAAAAAGTTTGGGTGATGGCCATTCTAGATACTGGCTCCCCAGTGAACGTAATCTCTTCCAAGCTGATGAAAAAAATCAAGCTTGCACCTGACTTGGAGTACAACCAAGACTATGGAACTGCTGGTCCCAACAACACCCATGCGCTGGGTGCCTACTAATCCCTTCCCATTCGTATTTGGGAAGCTTATCCTATTGGCCCCCGCTGTGGCCTTAGAAAACAATGATTATGATATGCTGATAGGCATGCAGTTCATGATCAAATATGACGGCATTATCAACATGAAACAAGGGTCCTTGTCATTGCTCAACTACGAAGTTCCCTTAGTTTTAGCTAATAATGGACCCAACAAAAAGGAGTCCTCCTGCATTTATACTAACCCCAAAAAAACCCGCGACAAAAAAAGGGCATTATACCAATAAGCTCTGCATCTTCCTTCCTACCATTCAAGTGGATGAAAAGGCATCACACTACCATAACCACAACACCCCTACCAATATTCTTGAGGGGGGCAATGTTGGACATTCTCCTCTTTAATCTGAGAAAAAGAATGTTGATATTAGTGTTCCCAAATCTGCTCTAATAATTGGTCCATCACCTGCCAAATTTTTAAATAATAATGGGGATATCAACGATATGAGTTCCCACAACAAAAAACCCCTAGTGGATTCTCGGTGGAATCCTAACAACTGGAGGAATATGATTTATCATAAAAATTGACTTAAAACGGTAAATATTAACACTAGAAATACTCTAACTCCTCAGTCGAATATGAGGAGTATAAAATTGCATGGATTGGAACCTCTGCAAGGCAAGAAGGTTTTACCTGTCAATGATTGGGTGTGAGTAAACCAATCATCATCTGAATCTAACCACCGTTGAGGTGCAAAGATTTTACTTGAGGATGATAGGGCAAACAAAAGCCAATAATTACCATCTGAGTCTGACTACCGCTGAATTACCCAATTATTACCAGTCAAGTTTGACCACCGCCAAGGTGAAAAGATTTTACTTGCTGGTGATTGGATACAATTTATCAAGTCATTACCACATGGGTTGGTTTTATCTCTGAAAATTTATCTTCATTTTGATAGGCCAAAAGCCTATATTCTCTAATTTGGAAGACTGAGCTTTGCATTCTTTTGCCTCAAAAATTGATGGTCTCGAAATTCAAACTAGTTTAAACGGGAAAAGCTAGTATTGATAAAGGTTATTTCCTGGTTTTGCCCTGCCTGTTTGATAAAAAACATAAGAAACCAAAACAAGTATTATTTTATACTTTTTTAAAAAAAGTAAAATAATCCATTTTAAAACATTATTTTTGGCCTCCTTTAGTGGATCCCACACTCCTGAAGCAATGCCATCCAATGTTGATCAATTGTTACTCACCTGATCTGACTTGCTTCCAATAGTCCCTTATTTTTTCCTTGACCAATTTTATAAACCAGCTGTTCTTTCAACCAAACTGGCTATCATAAATTGTTAACATTTTGAACTCCCCAAGCAAATTTGATGACTTGAATGACCAATGCTCTTTCCATAGCTATGAACCCCTCTAATATCACAAACATCCTATATTGAGATGTTGCAGTATATGCCCTTCGTTTCACAGGCCAAGTTCTTCATAGTTAAGTCATTAACCTAACAGTCCCACCACATTTCATTAAACATTGTTTTCAAATTCAATAAGCTTGTAGTCATTGTCTTCAGGATGCCATCTGCTTCTTGCACGACTATCTCACTTCTGGACCTTCCCATTTGTACCTCCCCTTATGGCTTTAATTGGCAATGATTTTGAACCTCCTCCAGTATCTCTTGCACAATTGCTGCTCATATGTCCAATGTTCTTGACAAAGACCATCGGCAAGCGCTTAAGACCAATCTTCTAGCTCCAGTGTTATATCAGGATTACTTGGGGTTAATTTCTAACTGCCTCTTCTTGTTCTGTTACTTCCCTCCCCAATCTGGGGTATTGCAATTAGCAAGTGTTAAAAATTGGGAACTGGATACTCTTCTCATAAGTACCAAATGTTACAATCCTGGGTTCTTCACCAATTGATAGATACCAACTGTTAACTGCACAGGTTCTATATGTGCACAATTTGCGTTGTTTGATAGTAATGATGATTGATTGATAATAGTATGAAGACTATTATCTGTAGTTGAATAGATAAGCCTGATATGGTCCAATAGTATACCTGTAATTCTCCATGAAATACTGTTGTTGTCGACTATAGGGACCTCTTCTCTTATCCGCCTAACTTGATCAAATCACTGATTCAGAGGTTTATGGCTTATTTTCTTGTCATGCTGAGTCTGCGGAGATTCCCTTCAAAGTTCAGCTTCGCTTTTAGGGATCCTCAATCCTTACTCTTTATACGGCAAATGAGTCCAGAATTATTGTATACAACAACAATAATTTCTGAAAAATAAATAGAACTTAAAACAATTACTGATCTCTAACTCAATGTTTTTTATTAATGTGAACTGTTAAATATTTATAGAGGGAATTTGGCGCCAAACTCCCTGGTTAGTGCCTCAGCCATGAAACGCAGCCATCGCTGTTAAACTTTCCTCTGACATCTCACTGGAAATGGTATTCTCCATCTGGTTATTATTTCTAAGTCAGATTTCCTTGAGACCTAAAACGGACAGAGCCATAAATCATGTTCTTAACATTTAACGCTTGATCACAGCAAACCAACCATATTTGGCTAACGACCAGCTTAGGTAATGGGACTCTTTACACATTATGACAAGTCGCAAACCAACTGATTGATTCGCTAGTTGCAGCTGGCATCACTTGCCTTGCAACTGCTACTTAAATTCCCAATTTGTTAGTGATGAAACCTGACCAATACAAATGGTACACATAATAGTTAATCAATGATCAACTATCAGATGCCCCCATTACATTAGCAACTCTGCCCGAAGAGATCTTAAGCAATTACCCAAATCAATCCCTGATAGATATGAACTGGAGAATTACCTTAAATCCCCAAACATTATTAACCCAAAATTAGGGTCAACTGATATCCAAATTACTCGCCTTAGGGAATTATCCCCTAGCAATCTAACAGGTAATCTAGGAAGCTTGAAAGGTGGGCAAAAATCCCAACAGCAAGTACCAACATCTCAATTTCTTTTCCCCTCATCACATTCTCTCAGGGATCAGCCTCCGCTCAACAAACTTGGCTTTGAGTAGGTCTAGCCCTTGCTAGTATCTTAACTCAAATAGATTTTAACGGTAATTCACCCCTACTGTTATACATTCACCCTTCCCCAAGAGGCGACATAGGTGGAATTATCCCTGAGTCAAGGGTAAACATTAAAAAATTTATAAAGATATATGTCTTTTTTATATGCATTTTTTAATGTTTTTTCTTATATGGGACATGACCTTCACTTGGTTCAGCAGTCCAACTAATTATTCCCCCAAACTGGTTCCTAGGTATACTCTGACCTACCAGTTTTCATGTTTCAGAGGTCATATTTTTTAAAACTTAACCATTTATTTTGATTCAGCGGTCCATGTATGAATCCTGCTTATTAGTGCTCGCTGGTGCTTACACCGCTGGATCCCACAAGTATTATAATAATATAAATGAAATTAGCACTAATAAAAATTGGGATTTTCATAAGGTTTCATTAGAAGCGTGGGGTAGTAAAGGAAAAACAATCCCCTTGATATCTGACCAATCCATATTTAAATTGTATTAAGGGTCAGGGGAATTTCAATAGTAAGTTTGGAATGGCTTATTACCATCCATACCAGAAATTTGGAGGAGCAGCCTACTGAAGCTTGAGATTCTCACTATATTTTGGCTGAATGATGGCAGAGGAATTGTTATTGCCAAAACGTACCCATTAGGTAATAATTTTATAAATTTCAGCCAATCCCCATTTAAGAAATTTATTGCACCTTGGGGGACCCCCGCAGAGCCTATAAAAGGGGGTGGTCCCCACGTAGGTGCTTTGAAGGACTGGGATGTGGATGAGGGTGTACCTTCCAATGGTCACCCCAAGGTCCGCTGCATGGTCAGAGTAATTTGACTGCCCAATTATTAAGTTGTTGCCCGAGTATTATTCAAATCATGTTACACTAATCTGCATGTAAACACCTAGAATTGACCAGGGTCTTTTGGTCATTAACATTGGTACTATTATTTAAATTGCTTTTAGGTTCATCACAAACTCATAAATGACTGAAATTTCCCCATTTTGGCTGATTTTGACCTAAGACACTCTTCCTCTGCAGCTGAGAGGGCAAATGTCTGACAGTCCTTTTTTTTAAGACTTAACCCAAAAATGTCAGGACATACTCATCTCAACGGTTCAGCAGTCCTTTGGGAACACTCTTATTATTTTTCTTTGATCCACTGCTTCAGATATTTAGCATGGATAAATTCACAATCCTTCCATCCAAGAGGTTCTTGATGGAATAAAGGTCCATCACCATCTTGGCAATAATCTCAGACGGACAAATTACAATGAGATTAGCTTGTTTCTTATTCCAAAACCATGTCTATCACAATAGGATACTTTATCACCTATTTATATTCCAATAATGCCAGTCAGTTTTTATTGTCCGTTGTTTTGGCCTTGATTTTCTGTTTCAAGGTCGTATCAAATGCTTGTGATTGCATCTCAATCAGGATATTTGACAACTGTAGCAAGTACTTCTCAGCACTCATACTTAATGTTGGTTCGATCACCAAATATAGAATAGGCCTGTAACGTGGCCTTCCATCCATACAACAATACAAATGGCGTTCTTCCCAAAGCCATATGGTGACTTATGTTATATGCAAATGTCACCAAACTGAGGTATGTTCCCCATTCAGAAGTTTCCCATCGACCAGCTTCCTCAGCATCATGGCCAGTATTCCATTGACTCGTTCTACCAGTCTGTTTGTCTCCAGCCAAGATCCGTGATTATTGGTAGAATCAGTCAGCGAAACTTACTAAGGACTCATTCTTCTGGAATTGGATTCCCAGAAAATTACTGTTTCCGTTTTGACATATGCGTGAGACTTCTAAATTCTTTCATTATGGCAGCCTTGGCCTTCAAGTAAGACCAGCTGTCCCCCTCTAAATGAGTTAACATAAAGTTTTGACAGTTGGTATCCAAACAGTTCATCACTGTCAAAGCTTTTTGACGATCACCATATCAAACATAGTCATGTCAAACAATTGGAAAAATGCAGGGGCATTATCCTTTTAAAAGTGGGTATTTTTGGCGTAGCTCTAAATTACTCTGAAGTTACTCTAGATACTCTCTTGGTTGGATACTTGACTGACTTGAGGAGTGATTTTGGGGGTCATCTCCAAAATGGCTGCAAATGCAGTCAGCATATTTCTGGGAATTGTTGACTTCCCAACTGGAGTTCTTAGGGTTCTTTGGCGTCAGTCACCACATAGGGTTCACATATGCATCTTTGAGCCTTTAGTTCTTGGATTTACTTCACTTGACGCTCTATATCTTAGCTGAGTGAATGCAATCAAACGCAATTTTCTTCAAATTCAGTTTTCAAGAATAAAACTTCTCAAACTAGATCTCCTTCTTTCTTCTTTAATGACGTTACTTTCCCTAGTAAATCATTTCCAAAATTTTAAACATCTTCCAATCATATCTTGATTTTAGTGACTCTCTCCTCCAAGGCAGCAAATTCTTTATGATTGGTCGAATTCAAGGCGTTCTTGTTGATGGTTGCCAATTCCGTCCAGAGTTTTCTTAACTCACCCTTGTAAGAAATCTTATACTGGCGTATCTTACTCAACTACCCCTTGTAGTGAGCACCAAATGTTAAAAATTGGGACTATTTCTTAATTATTGTTAAAAATTAATAGCTCCCAAAAGTTAGCTGCACAGGTTTAATATGTGCACAATTCGCATACTTAATAGTAGTTGATAGTTGATTGATAATAGTTTGACGACTATTATCCATAGTTGAATAAATAAACCCAATATAATCTAACGCTAGACCTGTAAATCTCCCTGAAATACTGTTGATGTCATCTATAGGGACTTCTTCCCTTATCCGCCTAACTTGATCCACACTCAGTATCAGAGGTTTACGGCCTTTCTTCTCATCATGCTGAGTATGCAGAAATTGTCTTCTAAGTTCAGCTTTTCTTTTACAAATCCTCTATCCTTACTATTTATACAGCAAAAGAATTCAGACTTATTGTATACAACAACAATTCTTCTAAATATGAATAGATTTTATAACATTTATTAATCTCTAACTTAATGTTTAAAATTAATGTAGTTGTTAGAGAATTTATAGAGGGAATTCAGCGCCCAACTTATAAGTTGGCGCCTTGGCCACGAAACAGCAGCTGTTGCCATTAAACTTGCCTATAACATCTCACTGGTGATGGTCTTCTCCATCTGGTTAGGATCTCTCCATCAGATACCCTCAAGACCTAAAACGAACAGAGCCAGAAAACACGTCCCTAACATTATCCGCTTGATCACAGCAAACCAACCATATTTGGTTAACAACCTGCTTAGGTAATGGGACCCTTTACCCATTATGGCAGGTCACAAACCAACTGATCAATTTGCTAGTTGCAGGCGGCATCACTTGCCTTGCAACTGCTATTTAAATTCCAAATCAGTCAGTGATTAAACCTAATTTATCTTAATCAATACATGTAATAGTTAATCAATGATCAATCATCAGATGCCCCACTATGTTGGCAACTCTGCCCGACAAGATCTTAAGCATTCACCCAGATTAAACCCTGAGAATAAATATGGCGAGTTACCTAAAATCCCCTGAACATTATTGACCTAACATTGAGGTTACCAATATACAATTCACTCGCCATTGGGAATTATTACCTAGAAATCTAACAGGTAATCTAAAAAGCTGGAAAGGCGAGCAAAAATCCCAACAATAGTATAGACAATAGGCACTTAATAACAGCGGCGTGAGCTCTTACGTCTTTTCCTTATTAATAGATAATTAGTATGATGACGGCACAAGCATAGGATAGGGAAGCCAAACAGGGGTCTTTGAGTCAAACAGTGTCCCACATAGATGATCTTATAGGTTGGTTTGATTAGTGTTTATGTAAAATCTGACCCATCAATGATAAGTGTGTCACGTCATTTATGGTTATCAGAGTCAACAATAATTATCAACTTTTTCAAGTGTGATTTAGAAACATCACAGCCTGTAGGACTAATTGGGTAATCGCCTTCCTAAAATTATCAAGAGAATCTTCCATGATGGCTGGCGTTTGGTGTAATATTCAGTGGAAATGTGTAATACTTGAACGGCTAATGTGAGCATTTCTTTCCCAGGATTACATTCAAATTTATTTTTGTGATATTTTGGTTTAACTTTCCTGTGTTAATTAATAGTTGGGTCATCTATTGTCTTTTCTATTTTGACCTTTTTGAGGGAACTGTTAAGAGCTATGCTTGGCGTTATTTGCCTAAATGTCACTCAGTTTTAGCTAAGCTCCTTATGTTCCCACAGGTATCTTGGCTGCGCAGCAATCATTCAAGTAGCTTAAACTATTCTTTTAGGTCTCACTGTATTGCATCTCATGATGTGATAGAGACAATTGTGCAATTGGACGAGGCTCTTAGTGGCACTACAGCGAAGTCATTGGGTAGGCAAATAGGTTGGCGGATACTGAAAGAGCTTTATGTGGACCTCCAGAAGTATAGAGAGACCTGACGCTGAAGATAATAGTTGGATAGACTATAATGAGTTATAAAAACCATTGATGAAAATTGTGAGTAGAGTTGGGACTAACTCTAGATTGGTAGTGAAAATACAACAGTACTTGCGCCCAGTTCACGGCTTCTACTTTTAGGTTATCAAGCAGGGCTAGCGTTTTTTGACGTTTAAAGTCTTATCTTTCCCTGATAGGGTGGCTGAAGCTTTAAGTCTGTTAGGGCCTTAAGGTTTGTATGGCTATCTCGCATAAGTGAAGCAAGAATCACCAACAAATTAACTCAGCAAGTGAAGCCCATCAAGGAGGATTGGGTAGTGTGTGCTTATTGGGTCAGTAAAAACTTCATGTAAGCCTTAATAATATAATCCAAAACTAAAGTTGAAAATTATCTGGATCAGAATAAACATACTTAGTTTGCGGTTGCTTGTAACAAGGTGATGAGTCCATAAACAGTTTTAATTTCAGTCTTTAGGAAATTTAGAAAATATGTGAGAGTGTTGACATATCAAGGAAAGCTTGTATTTCTCAGGTATCTAGGGTTCCATGATAGAATTCATAGCCACATGGCACTGCTGTTCTAGAATCTTATGAGTTGGATTACTAGGAAATAATTAGGTTGATATCAATAAAGTTTCTTTTTCCATCATCAAGGGTCAAGCTTATGATTGATGGTTTCTTCATTCAGCTTCCCCACAGCTCTTGTTTTACAGTATCATTAAGAATGTTGAATGGATGGGTCAGAATAGAGGTATCTGAAGACAAACACTTCTCCAAAGTATAAAAATGGAAGTCTTATATTAACTCATAATGTAATCCTGACAGAGATAATTGGGCTTAAAGAGCAGGAGAACCTAAGATGCAGGGTCTGGTAAGTTGGAGCAAGGCTTTAAATATGTGACAAAGGTTTTATCTTAGTAAGATAATAATATTTTATGTTAAATATCGGAGAGGGGCTACTGAAGAAGCCCTAGAAATAAAATATAAAATAACATAAGGTTGTAAGTAAAGAAGGATCTTAAAAAAACTGAGCAATATATATGCTTCTCCTGAGCCCTCAATCTTTTAAAAGTATCTTTTGACTCCATTGGCAAGGTCTTCTACATCTTGGACTTGGTCAGGTGAGGGGTTGACAGAGGGAAACTCTTGGACATCCTTAATAGGATGGTATGGATAAGAATCCATTAATATTGGATGATTTGAGTCAAGATTTTGAATTTTCTGAATTTAGGTCAACTGAAGGGCAAACCAAATTTAATAAGTTTAGAGTTAGTTGAATACTGGAAACATTCCCTTCAAGATCTTTTTTAAGGAGAATAATATTTTAAGGAAATGGCTATTCACATGTTTTACTATAAATCAAGAACTATTTGAAGTAATAAAGTACTCAGACTCCATTGGTGTATCACCTAAAATGGCTCATACCAATTAGTCACAAGTTTATGGTTCCTACCACCCTATCAATGATGGTAGAATACAACCATAACTGCTAAGGAATAATCTGGTAGGGAAGGTCTTTGAGCACTAGTCTGATGTACTTCAAAGGCAATATTCTCTATAGATTCTGTAGCCTTATATTGAGGTCATATAATATGACTTGTTTAATAATTTGAGGTAGGTTCTACATCATTTGGACTAAAAGATACAAGCATAGGTTATTGGATATAAGGCAATATAAGCTAACAACCGTAAATACAGAAATGATACATTTTGATCATCCTATAGTGACTGACTTGATAAGCTAGTAAAGCGCTAAGAAAACTATCTTAGAGCACAAGGTCAGATATTGATAAGTTTTTAAAATATTAACTAGAGCATTATTAAAATATTTAACTACAGTTGGTGGGCAGATGATAGAAGTTGTAATAAAGTGACTTACACCTAAGATGGAGTTTTATTCTTGTATAATAGATTAAATAAAATTTGTTTCATTATTGGATAGAAGTACTCAAGGACAGACATTCCTGTAAAAGTCTTTCCAGTATAAAAAATAGCTTTAACAATAAAATTAAGCACAGACGTGGTTTCTGCCCAATTTGTTAAATGGTCAACATTGAGAGTGATATACGCTGTCTATATACTTCTACAGGAAAATAGTTTGAATACATTATACTAATGTTATTAAAAGTGGCCCTGGGAGCTTGAGCTCAAATTTTAAGCACAGATTAAACTTGTCTTGAGTGTGGCAGTTTAGAAGAGATCTAAAACGATGTAAAAAGATTTATCCATGCATTCCAATAGAATTTGCTTTATTTCATTCAAGAACTTTATTATCACCCCGTGTCTAATGGTTTTATGAGCATTCATGATGTTTTAGTGAAAACAAAAGAACCTGGTAAGGTAATAAGGAGGTGCTTATCTTTTTAATAAAAATTACATTTAAAATTTACTAATAAAGTTCATTTTCTTCATTTAAGTGATTTTGAGCGGCACTTGAATTTATAGACCATATTGAGTAAGAAGTTTATAAAGACGGCCCTATTTGTGACTACTTATTACTAAAGTAGGGATCTGGAGACCCCATTTGCATTTTGATTGGATGGCTCCCGCTTGAAGGACTATAGAAAACATAGTTTTATAAACTTAAGCCCAGAAAAGCTAATCTCACATCAAAGTCTTTAAGTTGAAGTAATAAAGGGAAGAGGGTCAGTGACAAAATCTATTATGTTTAATATAAGTTAAGGATGAATGTGTTTTATGGCAATTAACAATGTAAGGCATTCATATTTTGTTAAGGAGTAATGCCATTCAGAATCTAATTAGAGTTTTACTAAAATGTGACAGAGTTATCCACTTGATCAGCATCTAGATGAGACAAGATGACACCAACTGCGGTATCACTAGCATTTATAAAGAGGACAAAGTCAGGTTTTATTTAATTTGTAATAAATATGGACAGTTAATGTGGTGAAAAAAAGAGTTAAAAGATTGTTGTTGTTCTGAACCCCATAAAATGGTACAAATTTATGTACTAGTTCTACTAAAGGTTCAACAAGCTCAGCAAAGTGAGGTATAAACTCACAATAATATCCCGCTATTCCAAAATTTATTGGGCTATCACATAAATTTAAATTTTAAATTTTAAATTTATTGCGGGGAAGGCCGACCATGGGATGGACACTTCCAAATATGACTCAGACGAGACAAAACTTAGTATCAGGTGAGGAACCCCAGAGAAGCGATGCTATCTCTTGTTGCCAGCGAAACACCACTTATGGGAAGGGGGAGGGAACGTGTGGGGGCGTAGCCACTACTGAGCACGTGTGGAGGAAGGGGTCTGATTTGATGAACCAGACTGGGAACCAGGAGGAGACCAGCTGCCGGCGACGTGGTGGGAGATATCCAAACATCCACGCTTGAAAGTGATCCACCAAATGAGACCAGAATCTGTGGACAGCTTCAGGGAGGGTGGGGATGGATCCGGCGATGGCATCCAAGACAATCGTGTGGATAGTCCACATGGAGATTGCAACCACCAGAGCATGAAGGGAGGGTGGGAGGGGGAGGCCATTGATGAAGCAAACATATCTCTTGACAGACTGAAGGGATGTGTTTGATCCTGGCCTAGCAGACGTTGGACTTCGCGCCATATTACTTTAGAGGTGGGGCACTTCTCCAGGCGGTGAAACAGCGTTCCATACTGGCCACACACGAAACAGGATGAGTGTAAAGCATTAGAGCGCTCAGCTGTACGATACACCCGCCTCAGGCAGCGCCACACATGGGAGCGGACTTGAGGCTGCAACAGAGGATGGTGTGCGTATTTCCAGATAGTCTTTTGGGTCTCAGTGGAATAAGGGATGTCCATCATGTCCAGGTAGTCCACCCTGGATAGGACTTGGGGTCGAATGGGGATCACGCCATCATGGATGAGTAGCCCCTGTAACTCTTGTGTGAACTGAGGAGAGGGGCGGCCTCTTCAGATTGTATGTCCACTAATATGAATTCTCCACTCTGCGCTTCGCATGGAGATTAGGATTCGTTTGTAGTGGGTTTTGGTCCCATGAGGACCTGTGGCTGATGTGTGTGATGCGAGGTATTTCATCAGGGAGTGGGGGTTTGATGGATTATTGAGGCCCAAGGCTTGGGAGAAGTTGGAGCGGGCCGCGCGGGACCAGTGTTGGGATGGGAGTGTAGGAGCAGTGACAGCCGCAATCCAGGTGCCTAGGATCTTGGCGGCATGGGCTTTGAAGTCAAGTAGGCCCATGCCACCATGATGATGAGGGCCAGACATGACCTCTAGCCATACTGGTGGAGGGCGGCCTGACCAAAGCCAACCTTGTAGCAAAGCATACAGAGATTTGAAGAAGCTTGGGGAGAAGGGGATGGCGTGGGCTCCAAACCAGACTTTGGATAGGAGCATAGAGTTGGCAAGAACAACCCTGCCAGTGAGGGTAGTAGGGTGGGCTCTGAGAGAGGCTATTCGCTTCGTCACGTTGTCCAGTATATGGCACTCCATTACTGCTGACGCGTATCCTCCTGCCTCCAACCACACGCCCAGATGGCGTACCAGTCCCATGGTAGGTCACGGCACAAAGGGGAGCACCAGTGGAGCGGTGTGTTTTGAGTTAGTACGGCGTGGACTTGGGCGAGCAGATGGGCTGGGTTGGGAACTACTTGCTGGGGCCCAGCAGTTCTGAAACTGACCAAGGAGGATGATTTCGGTTTTGGAGGCATTCAGTGCCGCGTTGCTTACCCGGGAATATTCCTGGATGAGGGCTTCAAGCGCGCGTGCATCTTTGTTATTAGACACCCCCACCATGCAATCATCTGCAAATGCCATCATCTTGACTGGGGTTTGGCCTGGCACATGGACCCCAGTGAGTTGGGCATTCACATTTCGCAGTAGTGGGTCAAGGCTGAAGTTGTATAAGAGTGGGCTCAGGGGGTCCCCTTGTCGCAGGCCCCTCTGAGGATGGACTACTTCCGTTAGGAAACCTGGGCCGCGCACAGCCATTGTTGCAGATTCTGTGAGCAGCATCACCCAGTTAATGAAGCGGGGAGATAGGCGGAATTGTTGGAGGCAGGCCCTAAGGTATTCCCAGTTTACTCTATCATAGGCCTTTTGTTGGTCCAAGAATACAAGTGCCCCAGAGGCTGTGGACTGACACACATTAGCCACAGAGTGCACGTTATCCCAAATTGACCTTCTGGGGATGAAACTGAATTGTTCTGGAGAGATGGTGGCAGATGCTACAGTCCCTAAACGGTTAGCCATGATTTTTGTTAAAATTTTGGTGTCTGTGTTTGTTAGAGAAATGGGGCGCCAGTTGGCTAAGTCTAGCCTATCCCCTTTCTTGAAGAGTGTGACTGTAAAGGCCTCATGTCCTCCTGGTAGGAGGCGCATTTCCAACAGGCTTTGGTTGAGTGAGGCTAGCAGCAATGGGGATATATATTTAAAATATTTTTTGTAGAACTCATATGGAATGCCATCTGGGCCTGGGCATTTTCGGTTTGGCGCACCGCGAATGGTAGTCCATAATTCATTTGGAGCAATTAAATTCATTATTTCCAGGTATTGGAAAATGGTGCGGATATGAGCTCTATCAAGAAATTCCGCCATTTTGGCCGGCTGAATTGGTTCAGCTCGGTATAACTTGGAGTGATATCTTTGCATTTTGATTGCCACTTTGGCTGGTGTGTCCACAATAGAATTATCCGATCTTTGCACCTGTGTGCAGGCCACGCTCTGGCGTGGTGCAAAATTTTTTTGAAGAAGTATGCGGTGCACTTGTCACCTTTAGTGATGCGTGTGGCCCTGTATTGGACACAAACCCGATGTTTGTGTTGCCTTTCAAGTGCGTTGAGGTGGGCTGCTGCCTCCGCCCACTTCTGGCCCCATGCAGGGCTATATCCTGAGGCTGGAATGTTGGACTCCAAGTGGGCCAATTCCGCCAGCGCACGCGATATAACCGCCAATGTGGCTTGTGAGCGTCTGGATGAGAGATGGCGATAGTGGCGGATGGTGTCTTCTTTGAAAGTTGCCCATGTGGAAATGGGGTCCACGCAAAATGGTGCAACAAACAATTTTGCCAAAGTTGCCTCTTCCACCCACATGGAAAATCCTGGTGACGCAAGCTCTTGGGGGCGGATTTTGCACCAATGTGGGGCCTTTGCAACTGTGATGGGTAAGTGGTATGTTATTGAGACCAGTTGGTGGTCGGAGAATTCCATTTTCGTTGTTTTGAAGTGGGAGATGTGGGGTTGGAATTTCGCCGGCGCTAGAATAAGGTCAATGCGGGTCATGGACCTTAATTGGCCGTTGTGGATGTGGGGACGCATCATGTTTTTGAGCAGTGGGGCATGTCATGGCAGCGCATTCATTAACCCAAGGGTGGCTTTTAGAACGCGTAGTTCTACATGACCCTGTGGGGCGTGGGGTGAGGGCGGCCACTGTTCCGTTGGTGAGGTTAGCCAACAGTTCATGTCACCAATTAGGAAAGAATCGGGGGGTAGCGGGAGGGATTTGACCGACGAGAAAAATTCCCGACGCTCTTGTGCACCGTTTGGGGCGTAAATGTTGACAATTGTGTGTGCAACATCGGCCCATGAGAAGGTGACAACAAGCACTCAGTCATTTAGGAATGTTTCTGAAGATGTAAATTTAAAGAATTGTTTTTCTGAATTAGCACCCCACAGTGCTTCGACCAAAAGGATAGGGATGGTAGGAGCATTGTTTTCCAAGCATCCTCAGAACCTCGTGGACAGTGGGTTTCCTGGATGGCCAGGATATCCACGGGTAAGTTATTTTGTAAAAAACTCAGTTTCCTAGCCCAGGACAGGGAGGCCTTGAGTCTGGCGATATTCAGCGTCCCTAGAGTGAAGGTTTCCCCATTGCACCTTAGGTGCGAGGGGGTGGGCCCCCTGGCCCACCAGCCTCTTCCAGGTCCCCACGGGCTTTCACAGCAGCGCGGGTATTAGCAGCAACACTATCGGGGTTTTTGTTAATTTTTGCAGAAAGAGTCATGTTGGCTTTGGCCTTCACTTTTTGTTTTCCCGACGTCGGATGAATTTTTTGCGGTGCGGATAAGTTCAGTGCACCGTCGAGTGGGGCAAAAAAAAATTTTTTTGGTTGGGATAGGTCCCAAGTCGGTTTTGACCGGGGCTTGGGTGCAGCGATTGGGTGAGATTGAATCTCCCATCAGATCCTCAGATTGAGTGACCCATTCAGCTTGGGCCTCCCAATCTGATTGGGTGATGGATTCCCGAGTTGCTTCCGCTGCAAAGGTCTCCATGTCCTCCTGGCGTTGTGAGTATGGGATGGTGGTGGTGACCTTGGCCGCTTCCTTGGCTGCGGTCCTATGGGCCTGCTTGGCCTTCTTTTGCTCCTGCGGGGAGATGGGCTTTACCAACAGGTAGCAGCCTTGTGCTCCCCATGGGAAAGCCTCTTTGGTGCTTGCGGTTGGTTTGTAGTGCGCCTCTCCGCTGGCCATGGCCGCTGAGGGGTGCTCTTGGAATGTAACGCCCTCTTTGATGGGGCATGCGTGTGCCTTATGGCGAACGCGTCACAGTGGGTGCAAATGGGGGGCGCGCTGTCCACGGTTACCCAGAATGGGTGGGTGGTGTGCCCTGCGATGTCAATAAAGGTGGAGTGCAGGATCTGGGTTAGGTCCTTCACGATCTCCACAATTGGGGTCAGAACTGCGATGGCTTTGCCAGTGCACAGGTGTGGCATCAGCGTGAAACGTTGCATTTCAAAAGATTGTATTTCGCCATATATGGCGAGACCATCTTTCAGGTGTTGCTCCAAAATGGCACGTTTTACCGTAGTAGGCAAAAAGTCAAACGTGAGGAAAATTTGGTTTGATTTTGTCCATCTGGTGCATTTAGTTTCAATGACCCGTTGCCCTTCAGGAAAGTCGACCACTATGCGCACCGCTGCAGCCTCATCTGCTGCTATTTTGCTTTCAAAACCTAGGTCCAGCCAACCACATGACATGGAGTGAGGTGCAACGTACACCGCGGTTGGGAAGATTTTGTGTACATCTTCACAAAATTTTTCCCATAGGGCCATTTTTTGGATGTCCAGATACACACAGACTCCAAATTCCACCGACAAAAGTGGCTGGGAATGTGGCGTGTTGATGTACTGGTTGCATCGTGCTTGCCATGCGAGTATCTCTGGGGAAATTGTGACCGCTAGTTTTTTTAGATTTTTTTCTATTCCGCCGGATTCTCTGGGGCATTTTTGAACGTTAGAGGCCGCGGGCCTTCTGCCTGCTCCTCTTGCCTTGCTTGCCCAACAGCTCCCAAACATGGGCGCAGACTAATCCCCTCTATGAGATTATCAAACTAGATGTAGCCTTGAATTGAATGGGTTACAAAAGTGTTTGCAACGAGAAAGAAAAGTTATCACATAAATTTTAAGAAGCAGAATTCTCACAACGGCTGTCACTTTGTTTAAAGTTAGGGAGTATACCTTGTCAAGTCACTTTGTGTCATAAAAACTACATTTCTCATTAAAAATTGAAAACTAGAATGCAAATGATAAAGAAGCTTTGTATACCTGTTGAAGTACCTATCAAAGATAATCAATGAGACTTAAAAGTTCTAGAAAAGACAGTATCATTGTCAAGGTAGACAAGTATACACATTAGTTTTAGTTTAACAAACAGTTGAAACATGGTTTTCTTTAATGTGGCAGGGGTGTTTTATAACCCCTGATGCATTTGAGTGGGCTTAGACAAACCTTTATTAGAAATGAGAGCACATTTATCACGTTCTTTTATAAGAGAGGATAATTTGCAATAACCACTGGCCAAGTCCATCATGGAAAAATACTGGGAGCCAGCTATAAATCTCAGAAAATCATTGATATAAGGTAAGATGTAGTTATCTTTACTAGTGATAGAATTAAGTTATTGGTAATTTATAGCGACCCAATAATTAGTCTTTATTAACTAATAATAAGAGAAAATACCAGTGACTATGTGAGGGTTGGAGTAGGCTGGGTCAAGTAAATTGCAACAAATAAGGGCAACTTAGGCTTCCTCAGTCTTAGATTTTTGATTAGGTCAAGATCAAAAGATGTAGAGTCTCCAGTGTTGACTTGATGTTGTACATATCTCATTTGGCGATAGTCATGAGGTCTTAGGAGATAAAATTACAACCTCTTTAATAAGAACTTTATTGGCAGCTTTTTGCTTTGCAGATAAATTTGGAACCAAGTTTGCATTGGTACAGCAGCAATAATAGTGGCTCCTCCAAACAAAGCGAGGAGTGTCCCAACAGCTCTGATCTCAATTACCTAGTCATAGGGTAATATTTTGGACATATGCAATATGTCAATTCAATATAATCACCTTTGGAGATTGAGTGAGATTGCCTAAAAGGACAGTGCTGTGTCTTGGTAGTATGGGTCTAGCACTCCTGACCAAGTAAGGACTTCAAGTAAGGAAGAATTAGGTAAACCTGAAATTTGAGCAGTTGGTAGAAATGGGAACCAGTTTAATCTCAGTTTCCGCCAACACCTGATAATGAGGAGGTATGATAACAACTTTAAAATAATATAGAGGCATCGCCATCTCCTCCTTGACCATAGAATGGGAGCTTAAAGTATAATTCCAACACTTTAAATACTCTAATCTGTCAACATAGTCAGAAAATAAAACTAGACATGAACTTAGCTTATATTTCCTTTTTTTCACTAGGCGACTCATGTAAGATTAATGGAACTTGATATCAATGTATTGAAATAAAGTTATTCTTGAAACTAATGATGGGCGCATGTTATATAATGAATTTGGTGCCAACAGAAGGTCTATTCTGTGCTATTTGTGAATATTTTTACTTACCCCTAAAAGTAGGCGAGGCTAAAATCTCATCTATACTTTTAGTTTATAAAGCCCTTGTAGAGATGAGATTTTAGCCTCGCCTACTTTTAGGGGTAAGTAAAAATATTCACAAATAGCACAGAATAGACTTTCTTTGGCATACCATACTCTAGCATATTATTGAGATCTAGCTGTATTTGAAAATTCCCTCTTTGTTGTAGGGAATAAAAATAATATGTAAGCTGAGGCGATGATAGCTTTCATCTTCACTTTATGAACCACATTTTCAATATGGTTTACTGTCATTCCCCACTGAGCTAAGATAGAATATAAAGCTGCAGAATCTAATTTAGAAGCAACATAGGAGGAAATATTTCAAAGTATATTTATTATCAGAGGCTTTTTAGAATTCTAATCCTCAGGAGAACCATAACTAATAAGTTCAGAAAGAAAAAAATATATGGACTGAAAAATGAGACACAGTAAAGCTGTCAGCACAGGTAGCCCCATGCAATATGTTGACCCCTCTTTTGCTTTCTAATCAGCCATTCTCGCATATCAATACTTTATGGTATGGTTTTGTCTACCACATTAAGTGCAGTTTGAGCAATTATAACTATTTTCTTGACTCATTACCATTTAACACATGAACTCAGGGGTATGAGGCTGAGGTAGAGTTAGTAGCGGCAGTAAACATGCAGATAATAATTTTTAGGAGCACCTTCTATATATTAAGATAACTGATAAAAGTTTCTATCTACTAGAGTCATGTATAGTTAAACTTGCGAGTTACTGATCTAAATAAATAAGACCGCAGTTTACCATTGTCAAGTAAAAGTTAGTTATTTATCACCAGGGTTCATGATTCTGAGTAGAAAGTGAGAAGTAAGCTCAGAGGGGAATTTCTCCACATCATGATTTCATACCTATAAAAGCTTGCTTCTGGTTGCAAGAGTGAGGTCACTACCAAATTTTTTGTGAGAGAGGGCATGATTTCAGCCAAAGAGCTACAGTGCATCAGTTGGAGTACCATAAATTCACGAAAATCTCTACTAAGGCTAGAGGGTAGATATTTGACTTTTTTCATGCAGGAGTTTTCCCTTATTGCGTTTATATACTATTAGGAAAAAAGACAATACTGCCCTCCTCAAGGGTAATCTTATTCTTAGAGATGGCTTAAAAGTAGTTCCTTCGGGAGCAGAAAACAAATTTTGACACCAATAGAACTAGAATATCTATCCTTGGATAGCTCAGATTCAGATGGCTTCACAAGAACTCTATTTCAATCATCTTGTTGACAAAACTGTTTAAGTTGGTTTAAGGCATTAATTTGAGAGATAATAAAATTAGTAGAAGCTTCTTGTTGTTAATTGTTTTGCAGAGATTTGAGCTCAGCACGTTAGTACAATTTATTCAGAGATCATGGTTGTCTTATTCCTACTTAAGAGTTTTTCTTTGAAAAAACTCAAAGATGATATATTAAAATTATAATGATGATAAACATTATCTAATCATCCTTAAGGGCATCATCATAACATTGAGGTTAAAAAGTTCTTCAATCTAATGTAACCAGCAGCTCAGAGCAATGGCTTAATCTCTTGACTAAAGCATCAATACAATTTCTTAATAAGGGTTCATCCTGTGGGAAGGTAATTGCATGGCAGGTCCAGGAGGTCCCAGGGGCCCCTGATGACCTTGAGGTTAATGAGGTCCAGGATTTCTGGGAGGGCTGGGAGGACCAGGAGGCCCAAGTGAACCAAGAGATCATCTTGAAATAGGCAGCCCCGAGGGTCTGGGATTTCTATTTAATATGGGAGGCCCTCAATTCCAGTCGCTGACAGGAGGCCTCATCGATACTATAAGTCCAACAGGACCTTGAGGTCCCAGGCCTATGATTTGACCAACTTATTCCATTTCTCTGTGGTGCCTTATGGACCTTTGGGGTCACGAGGCTTAGAGATACTTAATCCAGTGATGTTGAACACTTTTTGAGATTAACATCAAACTGAGTTCTTTGTCCCAAAGTTTGATCTTAAATTTAATAAAATATCCAGATTGGTCAGTTAATGATTATTTAATCAACCTTTAATAATAGCAGAAGTTTTCAGCAAATATTGAAGCAACTTCATTATGAAAAAGAATGACTACTACGTCTAATTGGAATAGATAATTTTGATTAAAAAGTAATTTGTTCTCAGTTTTCAATAGTAGCCTCAAGGCTATCTTGAACAGCTGAGGCCGTCAAGTTTAAAATCTCTAGTGTATAGGATTGCAATTCTTGGGACAAAGTAAATTGTCGCCATATATCTTGGTGATGAATTACCTTAATTGAGCTAAATTATGGATAGCAAGGTTTACAAATGTTGTAATTATTGTCCAGTTCAAGAATGACCAACTTCTATGATGGGTATGATAGACAAAGTATATAGATTTCTATAACAGCTAAGAAAGCCCTTTGGTTTTGGTAAAATATACGAGAAAAAGAACACATAATGGTAGTTGATAAAAAGTATCAGAAACATTAAAAAGTTTAAGCTGATAATTCACAAGGCTCAAGTAATGTATTTAAAAAATTGAGAGTATTATAAAACTGTACGTTTCTTGGTTTAATGTTTTTTTGGCTATATTTGTTTTAAAGTTTACCATTGAGTAACGCTTGATATCTCTAAAAAGGCCATTAATTTTCGTGATTATTTTCATGTATTGCGAAGATATTTATTAACCAGGTAACTTGGGAATAGGCCTAGCAGAAGTCTCCAGTTCTCCTATCAAAATAGAGTTAGCTTAAGGCAAATAATTCTCCAAAGAGTAAAAAATGGCTGGAATATAAAAATAGAAGAATGCAGTCTTGCAAAAAGTTAAAGGTCAAGGAGATCCAGAGAATCTATGATGCAGGATCTGGTAATTAAGAGAGAGAATTTAAATATGTGACAAGTGACATCTTGTAAGCTGATAGTTTTTATGTTATAGACCTGAGGAAGGCTACTGAAGAAGCACAAAAATAAATAAAAAGTAATCTAAAGTTGTAGGGAAAGAAGAATATTAATCACATTTAAAACTGTGCAAAATATGTATGATCTCATGAAACCTCAATCTTTCAAAGTATCTTTTGCCTCAATTAGCAAGGTCTTCTACATCTTGGAATTGGTCAAGTGAGGAGTTGACAGAGGTGATTTCTTTAAGCTCTTACTAGGATAGGATGGATAAGGATCCATCAATATTGGTGGATTATCAGTCAAAATCTAAAATTTTTCAAATTTAGGTCAACTGAGGGGCAAACCAAATTGAATGAAATCAGAAATGGTATACTCCTGACAAAGCAAAAAGGTTTACTTTTAAATATAGTTATCTACCAACAGGAGCTCCATTGTCATGATGTCTTGTTTCAACAACAAAATTTAATGAGTTTAGGAATTTTTGATGCGCCCTTTTTGTTTAAAAACATATTAAAATTATAAAAGGACTCATCATTATATATTGGAAAATTTGAAAGTGGGTTTTAGTTAGTAATTAAACTGATCAAATGCGACTGGTTGATGATATTAGAGACCTTGAGATGCCTCTGATGGACTACCATTAAGGGTGGCTAATAATATTATATGATGCCACTGTAACGGCTATCACCTGAATCAGAAATTTTGGGCCCTTCATTGATCTTAGTAAAATTTATAATGAAAATAGAATTAATAAAAAGCGCTACATATAATCAAACTTTATAAAGGGTTTTATGTTATATGAACTTTGACGTGTAAAAAATCCTAAGACCCACTCAGGTAGAGATTTAGGCTTTAGCAATTGAGAGTAATTGTTGCATTAGTGATTAAACCTTTTTTTGAGTGATTTAAATAAGAATGCCTGGATTATTTAGTAAATGATTTGCAGAACAGTTGCACAACTAGAAGGAGAAGGAGAGGGGAACTGTCAGGACTAAGGGGTTTAGACCGCTTGTCACTTTAATTTTTAGGCCAGAAAACCCAAGGTTCCTGGGTGCTGGATTACAAGTTTTTACTTTCCTTGGACGGAAAGTCTTCACCCAGGATAAGTTCATTGAGTGGTAAATCTTAACTATTATTCGTCCTTAAATAAATAAAGGTATGTCAATCAAGCACAAAAAAGCAAAAGTGATAGTCCCCTTTATTTGTATAGAATCTAAATTATAAGAGAGATCAGGGAGGTTTTTTTGGTAAATCTCCAAGTGGTCCAAGCTAAGATCTAGTATTGTTACAAATTGGGGATTCTGTGGCAGGCTAATTATTTCAGTCAAATAGGATTTGCTCGCTGCATGGATTGGTTTTGAACCCCGAGATTAGGAGGTTTTGGGCGAATAATATATGACAAAATTAGGCTGGGATCGTCCTCAATATCAATAGGGCTCAAAACTAGTCTGGGGTCGTCCCCAAAATTGAGAGGGCTTAAAATCCGTTGGGGATTATCCCCAACACTGGTTCCAGTTATTTTAATGAATTGGGTTTGAATCCTGTCATCTGACTCATGTAAATCCTTGATTTGGGCAGTAATCCTGACAATGCCCCCTCATGATCTTGGCGCAGGGGGAAAACGGACAAAGAAATTGAATGTGTACATGATTTACCACGGTACCCTGGACAACCTCCACAATTGAGAGTTCGTTGCCGCGCTACTAAATGAATTTTTAGGGCCCCAAACAGTTGGTGACTACATTGTTATCATGACCTTGTAGCCGTTGGTGGTAGAAAAGGACTAGGCCACCTGGTTGAAAGGTGTGCAGAGGTTCATGTTTGTCATAAAATCAACTTGTTTCTTTACTAGTGGTAGCAAATAAGTTCTCTGAATCCAGGGCCTGAAGTCATTTAATTTCATTGGCAAACTTTACATAGTGACTTCAGGGACTTTGGAAAAGGCTTGGTTAAGCATAGCCTGCACTTTAGAAGGCAGCTGGGGATTTCTTTTGTATAACGCTTGGAAGGGTGACATCTTAATATTTTTATGATAGCTAATTCTATCAGCTAGAATTGCATTAGGAAAATACTGAGGCCAATGTAGGGGTCAGTCATAGCCATTTTTATGGAGGGTTGCAGTTAGAGTACCATTTGCCAGCTCTACCATTTCAATGGGTGCAGGATAATAAGGGTGGAAAATACCTGAGTAGATCCCATCAGTTTGGCTAAATATTCCACTAGCAACGATTGGAAAGTTTGCCTGTTATTTGAAGGAATTATAGAGGCACCCATGCTGGGTGATAATCCAAATATAAAAATGTGGTGATATCTTTTTATGGAGAAGATGATAGTGATACAGCTTCTATCCACTTAGTTAAATGATCCACTGATGGGAGGAGAAAACGATGACCATTAGAGGCTTGAGGGAGAGGTCCCACAACATCAATACTAATAGTATGGAAGGATTCACAGGGAGGAACCACTGGATGTTGAGATGGGGATTAGGTACGGCTTGACTTTTACATACCAGGCAGGACTCTAATACATCTTGGATGGAAATAAGCTTTCCTTCCCAATAGCATTAAGCCTTGAGCCACTAATAAGTTTTCCAAATTTCTTCATGGCCGACTTGCTGATGTCCCTCTAATATGATGGCTGTTTGAGCTGAAGGTCATATATAAGGCAACCATTTTTGATATAAAAGTTAGTACAGTTTACCAATTTTTAACTTGAGGCTCACCTATTTTTTGTTAATTCTTCTTGAAGGGTTGGGGATTCATCTTTCCATAAATGCGGTTGGGTTAAGAGTTCATAGAGTCAATCCTCCTCAGGGTTGGTTAGAGTAATATGGGGAGCCTGGATAAGCAATCCGCATTTTGTCATATGGTCCCTGGTCAATAAATAGTGGAAAAAGTGATCTTGCAGTTTTACCGCCCATTGGGCTAACCACCCGTCAGGATCCTTCATTTGCTGCAGCCATTGCAAGGAAGCATGATCAGTAATTAACATAAAATGAATTTCATATAAGCAGGGTCAAAAATTCTTAATAGCCATAAGGACCACCAAGCATTATAGTTTTGTAACGCTATAATTGTGTTTGGCTCTGGTTAAAGTCTCGCTTTAGTAGGCGATGGGATGGTCCACTAAGTTTTCATTGTGTAGAGATAATATAGCTCCAATAGCTATATTGCTAGTATCAGTAAAAAGTAGAAAAGGTTTATTAAAATTTGGGATGTATAAGTACTCGTGAATGAGAGAGAGCTATGTGTAATAGGCCAAAGGCCTGATGTTGTTCTTCATTCCATTAAATGGATATGCTCTTCTTAAATAAATATACTAGAGGCTCAGAGGTGTTGGCAAATTGGGGAATGAACTGGTAATAATATCTCATTATCCCCAAAAACCTGTACGTCTTGCAGGGATTAGGGGGGACATCCTAGCAATGGCCAGGTCCTCGTCATCCATTGGGGATATTCTGGCTTTACTTACTTTATGGAACCAAAAATCCATTTCACTCTGAAAGAAGGAGAATTTTGACGGCTTTAGTCTAACAAAGCTTGCTGTAACTGCTTAAAATCTTTGCTAGAGATGATCTATGTGCTCAGTAAAAGTTCTCAAAAAACAGAAATATCGTTGAGATAAAATAGCACACAAACGTTTCAAGTCACCTAAAAGTTCTTCCATGGCGCGTTGGAAGGTAGCAGAGGCACAACATAACCCCTGAGGCATTTGAGTGTGCTTGGATAGTCCATCAATTGAAATGAGGGCATCTTTTATACATTTTTGGCGAAAAATCAATTTGCTAATATCCACTGGTGGGATCCATAGCTGAAAAATTAGTGGGAACCTGACATCAAGCGTTAAAGATCTTCTATACGTGGCAATAAATAGCTGACTTTTCTTGTGATTGAATTGAGCGGCGCTAATTCATGACAACATGGTGGCCACCATCCATCTTCCAGATTAATAGGAGCGGGGAAGCCCATGGGCTTTTTAAAAGGCACAAATAACCCAGCCTCTAGCAGTTGCTGTAACCTAAGGCCATTTGAACTTTCTCAACTTTAGATTTCCTGTAAGGCTGAGCTTTAAATGGAGGGTGATCCTAGGTCTCAATTTAGTGGATAATCCCGACATTTTTCTGTAGTCATTTGAAACCAAGGAAAAAATATTTCCATACTCCTCTCAGAGGTCTTTGATGTTCTGGCGTTCGTTAGGGGTGAGATTGTCCCCAATTCAACTGTCAACCAAAGCTATACTGAATAGAGGATTGAACCCTAAGTCTTTAAAGAGCCAAAATAACTCACGTCAGCAATATTCTCAATGGGACATGATTTTATGTAAGTGATAGTGGCATGCCAAGAGACTTGGATGGTTTGATTTATCAAATTCCCTATTAAGATAGAGATAGATTTCCAATAAACAGGATCCAAAATCCTGGTGCAGGTAACGCTTCTTTGATTGAAGGTTTTGGGCGCCCACTTAGCTCCAAAGCTTGATTAGGTGGGATGTGAATCATGATCCCCATATTTATAATAACTTGTGAGCCAGAGGTTATTGTAATAAGATGGGGGGCATACAGAGGGATCCCATCTTTGACGTCCACAGCTTCAGGGGATAACTTAGTTTTTCCTCCCAAGACTTGATAATTGACTTTAAAAATGGAGGACGGATATTTGAGCAGGCATAATTGCTTTTTCAGGGCTCCTTTACTTTTGAGTTGGAGGTCAAATAATAACAGAATCCAATAACCTAGTAAGGACAGGTTTTTTTCTTCATGATTGATAATGCAATTGAACTCCCACATCAATTGGGCTCCAATAAGAAACTCATAGTTATTGTTTTCTGATGCAATAGTGGTGCGGTAATTAGAAGATTTCTGAATAGGAAAGGTAAGGTGGAATACGCCCTAATTTTCTTAAGTCGTCCACTTACTGACTGTCTCATATTCAGCTTCATGAATCAAGTCTGGAGCTATTTTTATTTTCTGGATATGTTGGGAGGACATAACGTTAACCGGTGAGCTGGTATCATTTATTGCCAAGAATTTAACCTTATGAACGACTACCTCTACTCAAACCACCATATAGCCAAACTGAGGATTAACAGCTAGTAAGCTTTAGTGGGGGATTTGTAGCAAAGCAAAAGGAAGATTTTGCTTCGGCCAATCTTGGGACTGCTCAATACTTTTTTAGGTTTTATCTTCCAGCGCTTGGCTTTCCATAGAAGAGCTGACCTCAAAAATTTGTTTAGGTAGCTGCCCAATATAAAATTAAGAAAGCAGAAGATCTTTATTTACTTGTATAGGAAGAGGTACATCAATCGTAGGCGCCACTAACACAAAGCATCCCAAGATGCTAGGCATAGAACTAGAGCTTATACAAGGGTCCTGAGGCACATTATTGTCGTCATCATAGGGAGCCTCCTTCCCTATACTGACTGATTTTTTGCTGACATACTTAAGAAGATGCAAAAAAGTTTCTACAGTATAATTGTTTCTCTTGCAAAAAGTGCAGGATAATTGGGGGTAGGCGACTTAAGGGGTGTAACCGCTAGCACTTGGGCTGAGACTTGTTATTAAAACTAGGGAGCCCAGTGGGTTTAATTAGATCAGCCAGAATCACCAAAATGGATTCTTTGATATTAAGGAAAATGTCCAGTTATACTTGACCGCTTTAAGATCAATTAGACTATTAGGCATACCTTTAAACGCCAAAAACTAAGAAGTGATAGTATCTACTAAAGTAAGATATTTTCTGGTGACCAACGTTTGAGCCTCAAGGTAAAAATGTTAAGCAAACTTATTGACGGTTTCTCCCCAATTGAGTTTTATGCCCACTAAAGATTGCTTTTGGTTGGATAAAAGTCAATTCGCTCCCAAATTACCAAAGCAAGGTAGTTTTGGCGTCATCCCAAGTCTGGCAATGCATTAGATGAGGTACCATAATATATTGAGCTATGTGATTAAGACAGTTGAGTGTTTGATCTGTGGGGTGTCAGAGGCTTCCTCCATAGCACTTCCATAACAAAATATGGATGAGAAGATGCTCCCTTCGCCTGGGAAATACTTTTCTTTGAGAAATGGTTTGAACGTACCACTGGGGGTTAACGGCCAAATGACGTGAACTGACACCAGGGGGACGTTTTCACCTAAAGAGGAACTGATATTGCTGGAAGATTTGTAAGGGTGGAGGGCGTCCACTTGATTTTTGTAAGGCGTTAATATCTTCAATTATTGAGTCTACCCAATCATGGGTGGCACAAAGGGCCAATTTTGTGTCTATAAGAGGGGTTAACTTCCAAATCTCACTTTTAGGCTGGGTAGTTGCTTTTCAAAGTTTAAGTTGGTGTTTAAGGGTGAGAATTCTTTGCTCCATCCCACACATCATAGCGGGTAATTTTGCTAAAAGATTAAGTTGTTCCTGATCTAAAGAGGTATCTGATGCTGAGTTGTTATTGTTCATTGTATAATAATTGTCCATGAACTCAAGGTATACTGACAGGGAGCACCAGTTTTGATGGGACTAAGGGGTTTAGACCACATGTACTTTTAATTTTTAGTCCAGGAAACCCGAAGTTCCTGAGTGCTGAATTATAGCTTTTACTTTCCTTAGCTGGAAAGTCTTCACTCAGGATATGTTCCTTGAGTGATAAATCCTAACTATTATTTCATCCTTAAATAAATAGAGGTATGCCAATCAAGCACAAAAATGGCAAAAGTGATAGTCCCCTTTATTTGTTTAGAATCTAAATTATAAGAGAGATCAGGGAGGGTTTTGGTAAATCTCCAAGTGGTCCAAGCTAAGATCTAGTATTGTTACAAATTGGGGATTCTGTGGCAGGCTAATTATTTCAGTCAAATAGGATTTTCTCGCTGCATGGATTGGTTTTGAACCCCGAGATTAGGAGGTTTTAACCGAATAATATATGACAAAATTAAGCTGGGATCGTCCTCAATATCAATAGGGCTCTAAATTAGTCAAGGATTGTACCCAATATTGAGAGGGCTTAAAATCCGTTGGGGATTATCCCCAACACTGGTTCCAGTTATTTTAATGAATTGGGTTTGAATCCTGTCATCTGACTCATGTGAATCCTTTATTCAGGCAGAAATCCCAACCAGAACATTGTGTTTTTATTGGGAACACTCTGCCATTATGGAAGCTTGTCACTTTTATTGGGTTAGCACAATCCTTGAATATTCAAAGGGGTTTATTAATCTTAAAATGACTTTTGGCACTCCCATGCAGTGGCGAGTCAATCACTGTATCTAGGGAGATTAAATTTCTGAATTATATCAGTCAGTAAGCTCTTACTATATTTTTTGCTTAACCCTTTGTAATATGAATAAGTTTTTGCCTATTTTATTTTTATGGAGTGTTGTATTGGTGCTCTCACTGGCTTGCTAATTCAGAAATTTGTGAGAACCATTATGCCATGTATCAAATCTTCTTAAATTTCTCCATGTACTACTCAGACCCTCAGGTTTGCTTTTGGGCCAGGTGTAATGGTTCAGCGGCAACTAAGCGTTAATATAGTAAGATGTTTTCAAATAAATTATCTACTTTGTTGCTTTAACTCAAGCAAAAGGCCCTTCCTCTTGTTTAAGGGATGTTCTGCCTGGTTTAACCTGGGGGATGCAGTTAGGACCCTTTGACATGTACACTACTGATAAAATAATATCGTTTTATTTTTTTGAATATAATAAAATTAGTGAAGAGAGTGACTACCTAGAATCTTAGAACATCTGCTGGTTCATGAGTAAAACTGCACAAGAAGTCTTGAGTAAGAGATTAAAACTGAAATTAAATGGGTTACAATTATTGAAATCCACAAGTATGAGGCTTGAAGACCACAAAGCGTGAAGAATAAGAAACAGAAGTTCCTCAAAATGATTATGGGCAATAATTAATTGATTACAACTATGTCTCACAATTAACTAACGAATGACAACTATGACTATTGTAGCTTTGGACTTACATAACTCAGAAAAACCTTATCAACTTTCTTTGACACTAATTCATATCCTCTCATACATATGACGCGTACATTATGGCTGCAAAAACACCAAATATTTCTAAGGCGTCTTTATTGTTGTACAATAAAGATGCAAAGGCAAAATTCAGCATCAGGATATTAGCTGTACCCAACGAGTAATTTGTGTAGTTCAAGATAATAATGACAAAAAAAATTAACTATCCCAGACCCAAAAATTATAAAATTAAGTTTTGTGTGCACGCTTTTAATCTACATAAATTAAGTCACTTTTAACGAGACCTTAATGAGGGAAAAATGAGGAACTAACTATATTTTGATTAATTATAACCCTCACAATTAGTAATGCCCCATGTTAAAGTTACAGATAAAGTTAAAGATAACGCTAAAATCTCTGATAGATAATAGGGTAATGGCTCATATAAACTGAGAAAGCTAAGTGCAGAGAAAGTGTTTCCTAACCAATAATAGATAATAGATGAAGCTGACAAGAATACCTCCTACTTGGACCAAGTGGTTGGACCAGTCATTTGTAAGATCATTATCAGTTGAAGGCTAACATATTATTGACAAGGCATCCAAAAGAATCATTAATTCACCCAGTAAATACCTTTATCTTATGCTTATTTAGTAAACTCAAGGATAAGTTTGAGATAAGTAAAAAGCTAGCGAAGTTTTGGCCATTGGAAATATCTTTTACTGAAGCATGACAAAAGTTGAGATCATTATTCAAAAGGTCAAACTACCAGATGTTTTTGGATATGAGTGCTGTTGGGAATTTAACCAGATTATGCTTTTTTCCAATATGTTTTAATAATAATGAATTAGTCACAGATGATCCCCTAATATAATTTATTAGTGTCAATGACTTGAAGGCTTTTGTGGTTGAAGCTGACGTAGCATCCAATGATTCAAACCTATGTCAGTGATTTTAGGCTTCCAAGGAGGAATTTTTAAAATTAACATATATGAGTAATTCGATATTTAGAGTTCCTTATTTTATCAAAGATTCTCCCCAATAGTTTATATAACCAGCTTGAGGGCAGGAACACCAGCACGGGAAAGCAAGCTGAGGAAAGTTCTGACCAAAATCATGCCTAAGCTGAAGGTCAATATATAAAAAGCTATTTTATGGCATCTGATACTGATGATACTGATAGGAGTGCAATAAGTTGTAAAGACACCCATATATATGATATCATTTCCCTAGTAATATTACCATGCTTTTGATTGTATTAGATTTTACTAATAGAAAATTTTAGATATTATAGGATGGAAGTGCATAAATACTATAGTGAACAAAAATAAAATTTTATCTGAACCTTTTTTTGGCTCAGATCTGTGTTCCTTGTCTTCATAAAGGAAAGTTGTATTAGTTAAAAAACCACTCGAAAACCTGTTTAGTAACTTAATTTCAACACATAGAAATAGGGGGTGGAAGGCAAGTCAGTAAGGGCATATGGCTACCAACCTGAAGTTTGCGGGTTCAATTCCCGCCCTTTGCACATCAATTGGGGTGCCAGCCAAAGGAAGCTATTGGCGGCTAGTAAGTCTAATAACACGAAAACCTTACCCATGATGTAACCAGAAAAATTTGAGTCCCGATCTGGAGTTGGAAAAACTTTCTTTGACGGAGTTGACCCTGTTCAGGTTTCATGTAATTTCTTTCTTTTGGTAATGCCTGTCCCCTGGTCAGCTTGCCTCGGTTAAATAAATAACTTATTTTCAACACCATAATATCATAGGCTGTTCTAGCAATGAAAGAGGGTAAGTAATTACCTTTTTGTCTCTCAGGAGCTTTTCCCCATCATTTTTCACAAAAATATAAAGAAAAGAGGCAATACTGACTTATCTGGGGAGTAAACTGGCCTTAAAGGATGGCTTTATAATAGTTCCTAATGGAACAAAAATATCGTTGACAATAATTAGTCTAACATGATTAACCACAGAAAAGTCAGATTTAGATGTAATAAAGAAAACTCTGGGCCAATAGCTTGTTATCAAAGAATATTTAGGTCATCCTGAAGTGCCCCATTTTGAGCAATCATCAAGTCAGTAGAGGCTTTTTGTTGTAACTAAAATTGTAAAGATTCAATATTGACATGTTGGTTTTAGTTTAGAGTTTAAAGATCCTAACTGTCTTGATTCAATTTGGAAGCTTTTTCTTTAAGACTATATATATTCAAAATAATGGAACATTAGATGTGGCAAACATCCTCTAACCACTCTTTAAAGGCGTCAAGCCAAAATAATGTGTTCAAAGGTTCTCTGTTTTGGTGTAACCACCAGCTTTGAGCAATAGCTCCAAACCCATAATCCAAAGAACAATTTGTTCTCTCAATAAGGGTACATCCTAAAAGGAAGTTAAATGCATGGCTGGTCCAGGAGCACCAGTGCCCTGGGGCCCCAGAGGCCCTTAAGAGACAGGTTTTCAAGGAGGACTAGGGCTCAGGTGGTTCAGGGAGCCCATTCAGCCTAGGGGGCCCGAGGGGCCATTATTGCACATCTCTGCTAGGAGTTCCTATCACACCTTCAGGTCTAACAGGCCCTTGAGGTCCCAGGCCTCCAGTGGGACCATTAAACCCAGATTTCCAGGAAGGCTTTATGGACCTTTTGCGGCCAGGAGGGCCTGAATTTACTTGCAATATTAGGGCTTCAAACACTTGTTGTAGTAAGTTTTAACTGAGTCACTTGACCTGGGGTTTGACCAATGAATACAATTAGTCAATTAGAAATGTTGATTATTGACTGTTGTAACAGATTATCATTAATTATAGCTGTTTCAGTAAATTAGGCAGCAACTTCATTGCAAAGAATTCTGGCTAATCCAATGTTTAATTGAGAGAGGTAATATTGAATGTTAACTTTTGGCGGATATGACTTATTTCCACTGAATGAGTTGCACAAGGTTTAACCCACTGAGCAACGGTCAAACAATATGGAGATTGTTGGTCCCTCAAATAAACGTAATAAACTTATATAAAATAGGAGGAGATCCCCTAACTACACTACTTTTTATTTACTATAATTTATACAGCAGACCTTCTCTGCTCACGCTCTCTCTTACTCCTACTCACTTCTTTCTTCTTTTATCCCTCTTCTTCTTCTTCAAAAAACCTCTCCTACTTCTCTCTCTCGCTCAACCCTTAACCTTCAGTATTCCTCAATGGATTTGACACATTTCGCTTAGTCAATATCAATTTGCTATCAATGTAGAAATTGTTCGATCATTGAGGCTTCAACAGTATTTCCTTGATTACCAAAACCTAATTGATTTTATTGATTCACCTCACATTGCTCTAGCCTATTACTCGCCTTCAGAGCTCGCTTTGCCTCTAATTTACAATTCACTGGAACACTAGCTTATTGCCCAGTCATATTGAAATCTCAATATTACCCCCCCCTTTACTGGATGATAAGCGCCTATTGCTTGTAGGGCCAAAGGAAATTCGCATGTACTCAGTTGATAATCTGACCACCCGTGGGTTCCTTAATGGTGTAGGCATCAGCCCCGGTCTTCTCAATGATCTCAAATGGTCCGCTCCATATGCTGGCAAGCTTGTTCCTTCTTCCAAACCCATGTTGGTCATGAAACAGGACCAATTCCCCCACCCCAAACTGTGGAAGACTGCTGCGTCTACATTGATCAGCCACATGATCCTGAATCTTCTTGGCAAGACTAGTGGAATATGCCTCAGTTTGGAGCTTAATCAGCATGTTTGTTAAAGTAGACAAATAGTGGTGGGGCTCGACTCCACTGGTATCCTCTACACAGGAGTAAAGCAATGCAGGTAGCGCTGGATGTCGTCCATAGAGCAATTGAAATGGACTCTGACCGGTTGCTGAGTGGTAGCTGATATTGTACGCAAAAACAGCGGTGGATAAAAGGGTACTCCAGTCTGATGGCCACTCATTTACAAGCTTGCGCAGAATATTTACCAAGGTCCCATTGACCTGTTCC